>JANIMX020117011.1:0-11943 GCA_024582655.2 Erythroxylum kunthianum | reverse complement strand
AAGGATGATGTTACCGTCCCTGTGAGTGGGACTGTATCAATTGGCCGTTCTGGTGGAAAGGCCATGAGCTCGTCCTCTCCTCTGGTGATTGTCGTCCTAATTACTGTTTCCTATTCTGTTTGTAATCTGACATAGTTAAATAACTGTTACCATCTAAGGTCTTATATATTTATATATAGATCCTCTAAAACATTTTAAAAAGTGCAGGCAAGGCCAGCAGCACAGTCAAAGGGACTCCAATTTGCCGATGAGGATAATGAAAATGATGATGATTATGGCTCTGTGACTGGGACAATATCCATTGGGCGAGCTGGTGGAAAGGCAATGCAATCACGCTCTCCTCTGGTGATTGGCCTATCTTTGTTATTTTCTCTGTTGTAATCTGATAAGCTAGATTGCTGATATTTCTTCTTTCAGTAAGTTCTTTGAGGTAGTTATTTTTTTGGTTTCCCTGTTCTTGTTTGTTTTCTTTGGATCACACCTTTCCCATAATTCAAGCAAGTGATCCTTCTTCCTTGCCTCAATGGGAGCTGCTTTTCTCATAATGAAACACTGCTTGCCATTGCTGTCCTTTCAGCTACCCCAACACTTTCTGTTTTATGACATGCCATAGTTATTATGGTTAAGTTCTAATGAAGTAGCTCTTACATTTGAAACTACAAGGAACAGTTCTTTATTGCTTCATTCACTTTGAAGTTTGTTTTAGAATTCTTGGTCAATTAATAACACAAGACTTTACAACTAGGATGTTCTCTCTCCATAAGCCATTGGAGAGACTAGATCCTTGACCTTCCCTGGACCCTACTGTTTCACAGACTTCCCATATTGAAGAGAAAGTTGAATTGGGTGTCATCTGCATCAAATTTAACAAACACATAATTACTTGCTCGGCTACTTATTCCTTGTTTTAATTAAATTTCATGGTATTAGTATGAAGTTGAACACCATAATGGAATGACCACGGGGACTTGATGGAGGGTATTTTTAGATTTTGGAATTGGCATCACAAAGATGTTCTCAATATCTAGATTTGTTGATATTTGCTTCCTGTTTATCTCATACTCACTTTGTACTTCATCATGGTTTCTAATAGTCACTTCGTAAGCAACAAGAACCCTCATCTGCACATGCAACACCTGGTGGGCGATCATCTGTACCAGCTAACCATGTAGAAAAACCAACATCAGCTCATTCATCTGCAGTAGTTCCACCAGCATTACGTAACCATTCAGAACTGCCGTTTCCTATATATACATCAACAGGCTGTCGGTCATCTTTACCTGTTAGCAGTGCAGAACAACCGTCTTCTGCTCGTTCATCTTTGGCAACCACACCACCTCAGCCTACAAATCATGGGGAGCAACCTCTTCCTGCTCATTCTATTGCTGGCAGATCATCCACCAACTCCATGGAACAACCTCTATCTGCCAGGTCCATATCAACGGTTCGTCCAACCCTGAAGACGGTTCCCATGCCAACTAGTGTGCCCATCTCACTAAGGCCAGTCTCTCCTCTTTCATCAGAGTCTCCAGTGGACTTCCGGAAAGATAGGAGGTATATTGATGCTCTCAAACTTTTACTTGTTTCACTTCGAAGAATGACAGCACCATTATTGCTTTTTTTTTTCTCACCAATTCTTACTGAAGCATGCTTGAAACTTTATGGGCCCAAAAACAAAAATGGTGTTGACTCCGAATATTATCCTTTTGTCTATTGATTGGCAGTTGATGCATTGAGGTTCCAATTTTTTAAGAAGTGCATCTATATTTTTTTAAGAGATTATATTTCCTTTGTCTAGTAGAGTGGGTGGATTCAGAATGGACCACCAAAGAGCAATAATTTTGAAGCATTTCTCAGTGAATTGTGTGAATGGGGCATGGACATTTCAGTTACCCTGGGTTTTACTTGGCAAATCTCATGGAACTTTACTTATGGGCATACGAAGAGCAACCATTATTGCTCTTTTGCATTTGGATTTCTTCATTCCTGCATGCAATCTAAATACAACTTTATCAATTGCGGACTGATAGGTCATCAAATCTCAAAAAATGGATGAATCTCTTAGACCAATTGTGCTTTGGAATAAGTTTAACCTCTACAGTTAGCCTTCTGTAGCAGGTTGTCAATAGATATGGGAAGCCTAAAGCTAAGGGATACGAGTAATCAGAATTCAGCTTCTGCATTAGAAGATGAGGTATGGTCGACTTGTTAACTGAACTGGGGCCTTCAAAAACCCATGGTTGAACCATTGTTTCCCTGATCATTCTGTAGTCAGAATAGTTGATATACTTTTTTCATCCTCTTCAGAAAAGTCATTCAGAATTTCCAAATTCCAAATATCCATTAACTATTGCTATCTGTGCTGCAGATTGATATTTTGCAAGAAGAAAATGATACTTTACTTGAGAAGGTCTGCCAACCATTATTTTCAGTGTATTTTTCAGTTTTCTGCAACTTTATTATTCAGAAGTTCTAACGTAGTTATTCTCTTTGGAATGTAATGCTATATAAGTTTCACACCTTAGTACATTCCCTGCTAATTTATCAAATGAAGTGCTCGGCCTTGTTTTCAATTGACTACGAAATGTATTTTTGGGCTTTCTCTCATGGAGACTTACTTTAAAACCTCATTGAAAAATGTATGACAACAAATTACTCATCTTATAAAATGATGTTTTTGGTTATGTTCAATGACATGTACATTCAGCTTCGACTTGCAGAGGAGAGATGTGAGGAAGCAGAGGCAAGAGCTCAACAACTTGAGAAACAGGTACCTCCCTTACTGTTCATGGAGCTAATATCTCTAGTTCTCTACAGCTTTGAGTAGCGTATATTCCCTCTCTAGCTATACAATCTTACAAATCTGGTTCAAACTTATGAAAAATTGAGACTGGGACCTCTCCCATAATATTGGTTCTTTTTTCCAGAATTTCCTGTTATAGAAAAACTCAATTTGAACTTCTCCACTTACATTTTGAACTGAGGATGGAACTATCTTCTCATGAACAATCATAAAGGACAAGCTCCATGGTTTGAATCTACTAATTTCTTTCATTTACTCCTCATGACCTGCTTTCCTAAGGTTGCTGCTCTTGGAGAAGGTGTAACTTTAGATGCCCGTCTTTTAAGCAGGTGAGTATTTACATTAAAATCTCTTGATCTTACATTAAGATGGTATCTCTGTTCAGTAACATGTCTGTTCACTTTCCAGAAAGGAGGCAGCTCTGCAGCAGAGGGAGGTTGGTACTATTAGTACTATTGTTAACTGTTCTGGTGCACATATGTCTGTCAATTGATATTTAACCAAAGTGTTACGGGATATACAACTGGTGTTTGGGTTGAACTATGCTTCCCCTACAGGCTGCTCTGAAAGTGGTGGAACAAACCAGTAAGGCGGAGGAGATTGTGGCCCTAAGGACAGAAGCTGAGGTATCGACAAAATGTATCTTGTATGTTCGTCCTATTATTTTTCTTTTATGCATATTTATCATATCAATAATAATATAATAGTCCTTTTTGATATACACTTCTCATATTCCGAGGTAGGCTGCTAAGGTTGAGGCAAACTCTGCAATGGAGCAGCTCCATGATGTTAAAGTTGAGGCTCAATCACTTCGAAATGTGATGCAGAGAATGATGCTAAATAAGGAAGAGATGGTTGGTCAACACATAAACACCACTCTCCACCCCCATCTTCCCCATTCCCACTTTCAACTATTGTTTTCTCATTTTTGAGTACTCCATTATGTCATAGTAACGTGATTTGCAGTTTTCATATTAGGAAGAGGTTGTTTTAAAGAGGTGTTGGCTTGCATGGTATTGGAGCTTATGTATTAAATATGGTAAGCTGTTTTGAGTTTAGATCTGTAGAACAAAAACTTCCCATGCTTTTATCTGAATGAGTGGAGTTGAAACTTAGTTTCGATGGTTTTGGCTAGGCAACTTCTGCAAATAGGTGTCAGTAGAAGAGGAAATACAGAACAAGATAGATGAACCCAGATAAAGAATGCTAATATTTAGGATTTTATTGATAAGGGAAGAAAATATCGGATGACTAGAGTCCACATTTGACTCTCCCACTCTCACAACCTGACAGATTATCCAATACCCCTTCCTACCTCACACATGCCACTATTATACCCAACATTTCTGTCAGAGAATCCTAACAACCTGCCACCTCACTCATCTATATGGTACTAGCATTCTAACAGAAAAACAAAGCTTTTAGCTTGCAGAAATGACATCTGTGCCGGCTGTTGGTTCCTTCTTCTTTCTCCTTTCATATTGTATACGAATAGGAGGCTTAACAGTTTTATGTATTTTTTTTTATATTAGTTTAGCTGTGATCCTGTGAACTTCCGCTTGTTAATAAGTCCTCAATTAGATTACAAGTTTTTTCATAATTAAGAAGTCCAACATCTTCAAAGTCTTTCTCCTAATTGTTTCTTCAAGAAGGCTAGAAATTAGTTGGGATTAAGATACTAATCAGCTTCTCTTTACTTTGAGGGATATTAACCTTACTTTCCGAATTTTCAAGATGGGATTTGTTATTTTTCATCATCTTCAGAATTTGAATATAGAGCCGTAGTGCAAAGGAAGTTCTCACAGAGATTACCAAATTTCAGGTGTTCATGCAGAGATTGCAGGGGCAAAATATGAATACTGGTCATCCTTTGCACCAGCACCTGTCGAAGTTGTGTTAGCCTCGGCAGAGAGCGCTAAAGATGATAACTCACGTAAGTATGACTCAGTTGTTCCTTTCTGAAAGTTCGTTGTTACTTCCATTTTTGAATGCTTTTAATTACTTTATGTGGTGCAGAACGCAGATACCGAGCTGTAGAAGATGTGAATGAACTTTCTGGAGATGGTAATTTTGAAAGCGTGATACTTGTTGAAAAAGGTTTGCGGGAACTGGCTTCACTGAAGGTCTCTGTCAGACCCCATTGATCGATCATTATTCAATCTTAGTTGTCTTTAGATTTCTCCCAGCTTCTCATATTTGTTGATCCACTGACAAGTGCGGATTTGATGATGCAATGTTAAAGACTCTTGATCTTTGTTCCATTGCTTGGTAGGAAGTATCCAACCTTCTTGAATGTGTCTTACTCTACTTTGAATATTATCAGACACAAAAGAAGGAAGTTTGAACTTTGATGAGGATATATTGATGAGTTAAGGGTAGTTAAAGGCTCAATTCTTTAAACTTTTCAAAGTAAAAAATTTATGGTTCTGGCCACAAATGACAATATCCCTCAATGGATTCAACTGGCTTCCTGTTACCATTACTTGTTTTATCTGCGGGAACAATTCCTCAAGATTCCATTGATGAAACTGAAGAGAATATTGAGGAAAACCAAGTTCTGATATCAGTTAGTCTAGACAAGCTTAACAACAAGCTCCTCCTAACTGGGAGGAACATTTTAGATGACCAATTCACATGCATGCTAGAGCAGATAATTCCTATTGCTTGATTTACCTTTTGGCTAACTAGTTAAATGTTCCTTACATTCAGTTTCTGAAATTTTCTTCCTTTCCTTCTCTGAAGGTGGAGGAAGCAGTAGCACTTGCAATGGCTCAGCAACGACGTCCGAATTTGCTAAAATCAGGTCTGATTTAATTATCTTGTCTTTGATAACTCATAAGGAATAATAAGCACTTGCAGCATGCTGTGTTCATTTTTTTAGTTCTGACCATTGGGTTTAAGATTAGTTCAATTGCGTGCTATATGTATGTTCGACCTCTACTCTCTGTGCTTCTCTTATTTCATTCATTTCTTTCTTGAAACAGCATTTTCATTATAGTTTCTTGTACCTCTCTCCTCTTTTTAATAAATATTGCAAGTTGCAAACGTAAGAAAACTGGCTTGACACTGCCAAAACATAAAACTATGATCTTATAATCTTATATAAGGTACAAAGCTTGCATTTTTCCTTACTTTCTTACCTCTTGCTATGGTTTCTTGTGTTTTCCGTTCAGTCTATCCAAAGTGCTCTGTTTGCTGCTCGTTCTAGTGTTTTAGAGTGTTCCATACGTAGTTCTATCTAACTGTGTCTTGATTTCTCCAGTAATGGGTGAAGATGAAGTGAAACTGCCCAATGAGGGGCAGTTTGAAGCATTTGGTACGTTTACTATTCAACTTTCTAAACTTTTCTTGTTATACACCACTATAAACATCAAAGTGAGATGTCAATGCTGTAGTTGCAGGGATGCCCACTTCTTATGCATTGATAACGTATTTCCTTCTTTTAGCTTGTATTTGGGAACTTTCTTTCTCAGACAGCACATATTTGGTGTGTATGTATGCTAAAAGGATTACTTACACAAAAGCTTTATCCACAGAATTGAGTCAAGAAGAGTCTGAAATTGTGCGTTTCAAACAGGTATGGTGGCTTTTTTTTATATTAAGATATAAATCTGAATAGTCCTTCCAACTTTTCCGTTTATTCTTTTCTTATTTGAGGTTTCTCCGTCTAGACATCATTATTAAGATTGCACTCAAGGCTTCCAATGCACTGGGTGGCTTGTTACACGCCCCTTCCAGAAACATGGCCATTTTATGTTTTTGGCCCCCATATTGTTCAACTTAGATGGACAATCTTTTGGGACGTAAACACCAGAGGAACTAGGAATCTTAAAAAAAGCTGGGATAAGTATAATTCAGAAACAACATCAACAACAACAACTCGGTAAATATACCGCTGGAACGCAGGGTTTGGAGGAGAGTTTTAATAGTATACAATCTTATCCCTAACTAGTAGAGAGACTGAGTGTAACTCAGAAAGTAAAAGCTAAAAAGGGTATTTGTATTGTATTAATTTAGTTTTGGTTATGAATGCAACAGTTGAAGCAAATGAATTTTAATTCGAATTTATACACAGATGCGTTCTTATGTTTCAAGTCATTGATATAACAAGGATTGTTAATGTTGTCAAATGTAGAACTTTTAGTTCAGTCACTGTTTAATTCTTGCTTGCTGCCTCGTACAGGCTTGGCTTACATATTTCTGGAGAAGAACCAGAGACCAAGGAATCGAACCAGACATAGCAGAAGAACGTTTGCAGTTCTGGATCAACCATAGCAACCAGAATTCCACTTCACATGATGCAGTTGATGGTATCCCCCTTCTCGTATACTTCCCCTCCTAGATCTGCAAATTCATAATTTTATTGCAAAACAAGCAAATTGGGTTGGTTTCCAACCTGCTAATTGCAACCACCTTCTACCAACATGCTTAACATATAAGCCGGCGATGGAATGTATTGAAAGAAGTAAATGAAGTGATATAAATCAGTTTCTTGCAGAAAGCTAGAATAACGCACGGTTGGTGATTGAAGTGATAACTAACAGGGGTATCAAATATAAGTTAACAAGCCTGTGGTTAGTGGTTGAGGAAATTAAAAGCCTTCTCCTACACCAAAATTGAAATCTTGTTGAAACCTTGAGTCTTCCAATGTACTAAAAGGAAAAGATTAACATGTCTGGAACAGACAACAACGCAGAATAATATGATTTTCCTTGTGCTAGGGGTTAACTTGGGTGATGTTTTGCTATAATGCACAGTTGAACGTGGGCTTTTGGAGCTGAGGAAGTTGGGCATCGAGAATCAGCTGTGGCATGGTGCTCGCAGAGGGCTGGAGACAGAAGCCAACTCCAAAGTTGATGTTGAGTTCGGCTTCTGATATATTTTAACGATTTTATTGGGACTACTCATCTCTTCTGTATCTTCATTTCAGATGGCCATGAAAGCTTGCCTAGGCGCTGCAAGTGTACTTTGATAATCGACTCATGCACTTGTAGAACTTTGATATGCAAAACATTCCAGGGTGGTCTTCGTAGAAATCTATATATGCTTAGTGTAGGAGTACTTTGTAGTAATAGATGATAATGATTAAACAGGAATAATGCTTCTGATCACTATCACTTTTGTCTTCCATAAGTAGTCGCTAATGCCGAGGAGCATTCTTTTAAGTTGAAAATCTTGATCAAACGATTATTTATAAATAGAGCTAATTACATCTAATCTTTCTGTGATTCAGTTTTTTAATCAGTTTCTAAATTTTAAAAATTGTCATTAATCCTTTAGGTTTTTGTTTTTGTTATACCCCTCCGCATTATTATAACATCAATTAGTATTACATGGCACAATATGTCTTGGACGTGTCACGTAACACATGACATCGTGCTTCATGCGACGTTGTGCAACGATATACACGATGTTGCATGAAGAGTTCGTGATTGTTACCAATGTTGAATCAGAATCAAATACGAGAAGAAGTAAATATGGACGGAAGCAAATCCTTAGTGGTAAATTACAACCACTAAGATTGTTGTACAAATAGGAAAAGAAGGGAAGATTCCAATTATGTTTTTCTATCCATGTAAGTTTACAATTGTATTTCTTCATTTCAGTTTGTAATTTAGTAGTTTACAATAAGTGTTTGAAATAGGGTTTGTAATTTAGGTATTATTAATTGTTGGGTTGTTAAAAGTTCAATTTGATTATGGTTTGAATTTAGGAATTTTGATTAGGGATTGAAATTGGTGATTTTGATTAAGTTCCAATTGAGGGAGTCTGATTAGAGTTTTAAGCACAATTTTTTTAATTTAGAAATTTATTCACATTCCTCTTTATTAAAATTGTCATATAGGTAGTATTTTACTTCAAAATTGGGCGTGATTTGCAATATTTGCATTGTTTAAATTTAAGTTGATTTATTCACATTCCTATTTATTAAAATTGTTAAATGGGTAGTATTTTGCTTCAAAATTGGGTGTGATTTTGTAGTATTTGTATTGTTTAAAATTTAAGTTTGGCCTAATTAATATGTAAAAGAAGCATTAAAACAATCAGGTCAGGCTGAGTCGAGTCTGGCTTCGAGCTGCCCAAACTCTGTCCGATTCGGCTCGAGCTTGGGCTCAATTTCCTCAGGCTCAATCAGGCGTCAGGTTAGACCCACCCTATGCAAAAGCTCCAGGCTCTAGTTTGACCTATTGTCACCCCTATTAATATGTAATTCTACAACATGTGATAATACTTTGTTTGTCATTAGATTTTTTTATCTTACTAACATTACTTGCATTTATCCTACATTATGGACAAAAAGTTATCCTTTGCGTCCAGAGTTGGTATAAAGCACACATTGGCTTAACAAAGCTATCAGAGCTCCCAGGTCAACATAAAATTATTGAAGCCCACATTTCTTTTCTTTCTATTTTCATTATGGAATTTTTGAATTTTTTTATTATAATGTTATTATAGGTATTGTTTGAGAAATGGTAACTTCTTCTGACCTTAGAATTGAGTTTGAATGTTTTTATGATTGATGTTTCAAATTCAAACTAGATATGACATATGAGGTTGAGAGACAAATTTAGGTGGATGAGATTGTTTTGGTTGATTTTATGATCAATACAAATAAGTTATGGTATGGGTAAGCATGATATTTTACCCATAAATTCCCATATTATTTTTTTAAAGATGATTTGAGGCCATTATATAGTGATACTGATATTAGGATATCGATACAAGCAATTCAAGAAAGAAAATTGAAGACAATTGAGGTGCATTTAGATGAGAGAAGTTTCCTAAATTATGAATATTTAATGACCTTATAGTAAATATTCTTATTGAGGTAATTGAGAATGATGATGGTCCAATATGTACTGAAGAAAGCAATAAAGAAGCTAATGTAGCAGCCATTAAAGTAAATATTAAGGCACCAACAAATGCACCCATTGGAGCAACCACTGAAGTAGTCTTTGAAGTATCAACTGATTTAGATGACCTAAATATAATGGTAACAAGTCAACATATTTTAATGAGTTGGGGTATCCAAATGAAGAAATTATAGATTATATATTTGAAATATAATATAGAAGAAGAATTACCTAATATGAGCGGGTGATGCATTAGTGCTTAAAATATTGATTCAAGGAATAATGAGATTAAAGTTAATGGAAAAGTCATTGCCAAGCCAGAAGAAAGTTCATATAATGAGAAGAAAAGGCCAAAATTTTCTCACTTTAGTGCTTCAAGTCCAAATGATAGAAAAGTTATTTTAAAGCAAGGGATACTTTTTGATTCTATCACTTTTAGAAAGGCTTTGAAGAACATTAGTATCTAGATAAAAATTAAGTATATGTACATAAAAAGTGAAAAGACAAGTGATCCTACAAAGTAAAAAATGAAATACGTGTTGAGAATACATGTAAGCCTTATATAAAATGGCAATGCATTTCAGATTAAGATATTCTAGGACACCCATTATTTTAGTAAAACATTTAAAAGTAAGAAGATTGATTACCAGTGGATTTCTAACAAGAATATGACAAACTATAGGGGCAATCCTAACTCACGTATTTTACGGTTAAAAGGGACTTTTTGCAAAGTTGTTGATAAGAGAATTTAGGTATTAAAGCTTATAGAGGTAAGAGATATGCCTTATATTTGTTGCCTAGAGATGAAGGGGAAAAATATAAGAAGTTAAGAGGGTACTTCTTAGTTATAATAGAAAGAAAAAGGGAGAGCTCATTATACATTAGATCTTCTAACTGTTATTTGATTCATGCTATGTTTTTTTTTATAAGTGAATTCTAGATTTGTCAATAATTATAGACTAATTATATGAATTTGTGGGAAATGAGACTCAATCAAGATTCGTTGTAACCATGTTATTTCAACAATTATTTTGGAGAGAGTAGATCCAAAGGTATATGTACAAGATGTGGTATTATTGAAAAAGTATAAATCCTATACCGGGTGAGTATTTTTGGTCAGTACCTGAGGAAGAACATAGACACAAGATTGATCCTTTCACCTATAAGAAAAGAGTGAAAAGGTCAAAGAAAAATAATAAGAAAAGTTGGTAAAGGTAAAAAAAAGTTCTCTATTAACAAATATCAGAAGGCATATCACCTATAAAAAATAGAAAAATATTAGACATAATTTTAAAACGTGTAATATGCCATTCCTTAGGTTATATGACATGAGCCAATCCCAATCTTTAATTATAGTAATATTCCTCAGAGAATATTAATTAATAATACATGTATGCAAATTACATCTTTAATCTTTCATGCAGGATCAAGTGCATATATCTTCTCAAGAAAGTGTAGTAGTTAATGCATCATATAATAAGGGTCAGGAACCAAATTAAGAAACCAAAACAAAAAGGAAGGCTATTAACAATCAAATCGAAGATCTATTATTTCAACAAGTTTAAAACATAAGAAGAAGCCAAACCAGCCAAAAAAAAGGACAAGAAGTAAAGCAGAACTGATAACCTTTGGACTTTGATGCAAACCACCCACTTGGTTATATTGATGTGTACGACATGTGGTCCTATATGTCACGTCCGGACTGCACTGGGCTCGCGATAACCGCCACATACCCGAGCTAAGGAAACTTCCAGTGCCCTTAACCCTAGTATGGAAGGCTTAAAAGTACCGTTGTGCCATACATCATTTTCTAAAAACACTTTATAAGTAAAATTTACAATATCAAAATTAGTTTACAGAAATCTGATCTCATAAGCTATTTAACATACAAAATTTATCAAAAGAATACCCACGTGCAGTAGGCTCCGTAAAAGTTGCACGATCAACTCTGAGCTCTCGGCTCTCACTAAACCTGCGTGGTTGGAGATTTAATGGGGTGAGTACAAATGGTACTCAGTGAACAGGAACAACACATGCCACAAATAGACCTAACACAATCTAAAACGTTCAAAACCTAATTTCCTTTCTACAGTCACAAACGAATCCATAGGCTTTACCTAGGATCGTCGCGTACGGACATTTTAAAACTTTCATGCATATTTTCTTTTTAAACTATCATGCATATGCTTCTTTTCTTTTTAAACCAAAGCTCATCGGGAATCAACTTCCCGGGACATGCCAAATCCAAACGTGTGCCAACCACTAGTGGGCCAAACCAATGTGCAC
>JANIMX020116812.1:0-11947 GCA_024582655.2 Erythroxylum kunthianum | reverse complement strand
TGTTGTGTTTGTCAGTATGTCCTGTGAGTCGCCCTCTGTACGTATAGAGTATATATTGTTCTAGCACTATTACGGGTAAGCGATGCAGAACCAACTTCGTAACCACTAATGTATATGTAGTGCTAGCATCGTTATGGGTAAGCGATGCAGAACTAACTTCATAACAATCGGTATATAGAGGTTAACCAGGCACGGGTAAGCGATGCAGAACTAGCTTCGTGGCCTTACACCTAAAGGTACCAGATGGCAAAGAAAATTTGTGATAGTCTATGTTTGACAAAGAAAGTTTATTAAAATATTGATGTCATTACTGTTTAATTTTACAAGAAATGAGGAACTTGATTTAAGAAAATATGTATGTTTTGCTTTACATGTGCATTGATCTTATAAAAAAAGAAATTGTTTTTACGGAGGTTAAAGTTGTTACAAATGTTTTGTTTAAAAACCACAACACTCACTGAGCTCGTTTAGCTTACCCTTTATCTTCTGTTTTTAAATATAACCTCTCAAGTGCTCGCTCAGGGGCTCCAGTAGCCGGAACTCCACCACATGCATAACTGTCTTCGTCACGTGCTGCTATGTAGGCATTTTTGCATTGAACATATTTTCACTTGTATTTCATCTTCATGAACATGTCTTATACGTACATAGTTTTGTATAAATAGGATTGTACATAACTACTTTTAAATTAATGCATGAAGAGGTTTAAACCTTTTGAGATTGCTTTTGAGTGGACTTGAAAGTCCAAAAGTTGTAGTGGAGTATTTGATTGAGTATAGAAGTGTTTTGAGACTACTTTATAGGTATTTTGAAAATTTTGGGACTGTCAAAATACAGTCGTTGTGCTACCAAAATTTTTAAAAAAATTTACAAAAAAAATATCTACTACTTATTTTATTTAGTTCGAGTTAAGGCATTTTGATTGGAAAATAGAATTAGGATTAACTCTATGGAGACTTTCCAGTTGGGTCATATATCAACTGAAGGGTTTCGTGGGGTGCCGGGTAGGTCGCCTAATCGTATCAGGATAAGGGCATGTCATTCTCCTTCTCCAAAAATTTGATGCTGAGATCCGAGACAAGAAAGGCAGTGAGAATATGGTGGCTGACCATTTGAGCCGGATGGTTGATAAGTGGTATATATATAGGGTTTTCTATGTTGTTTTGCATGATAATTGTCATGTTGAGTGTGTATTCTTAAGTTGTTTAGTTTATGTTTTGTATTAGTTTCTTATCATTTGCATATTTATATGTTTGCATGGTTTAAATGTGTTTACATTTACTTGATGTTGTGTATGCTTGCATGAGGATGTTTGGCATAATTTGTGTTGCATTTGAAGAGTTATTTGACACCATTTCATGTGTAGCAAGTTTAGGCATGTTGGGAGCATGGAGAAGAAGAAAAATGATGGAAATCAAAGGTGCACGATCGTGACAGAATGATTTCTGCTGCTTGTTGCACGATCGTGCAATATCTGTCAAGGCTGAACCGACTTAACTTGCAATTTCTGGACATTTGTGGATATAAATACCAACTTATGAACCCTAGCATCCATAAGAACGTGAGGGATAAGTGTCTAAAGGCTGAAGAGGTGATTTTGGAGGAAAAGAACAAGGAGAAACAAGTGATTCAAGTTGAATGCATCAAGATCATCCATAGTTTCCAACTTGAGAGAGAAAAGACTAAACTTCTTCTTCTCTCTACTTTACTTGTATTTCTTAGTTCTTTCCTTATATTTATGCCATGGAACTTGTGTAATTGATGTTGGACCTGAACATGAAAGCTTGAGTTTCATGTAGGGTTTTATTCCCTACTCATTTTGTATGGATATTATTTGGGTTAAATGATGATTTTCCATGCTTTCATGAATGTATATGATGTGTATGATGTATATTTGACTTATTGGGCTGAGATTGAGAAATGAAGCTTAGTAAGTTGGTTAATTCACTCAATGAGAGTTGGTGAGATAACTAATGAACTTATATCATGCTAATGCAATTATGGAATGTAGATGTGTATGTTTATGCCTATGGGGTTGAGATTGAGAGATAAGGCTAAGTAGGTTGTTAATTCATTCAATAAGAGTTGGTAAGTTAACTAATGAGATACATTGGGCTTAATCAAATATGGAATGTATGTGTATGTTTGTAATATGTGTTGATTAATCACTTGACGGAGATCGAGAGAAGATGTCAAGTTGTTCGTGTAATCCTATGCAATGAGAGTTGGTAGGATGTTAGACCACACGCATTTTAATTCGACAAACCTTAGGGATAGATCTCAAGTTAGGTCGAATGCCTATTGGATTACTTAACAATACGAATGAAAGGAAAGAGAAGTGGAAGGTTCAATTATCACTCAATTTAAGTGTGAGACGAGTGGTAGGTTGATTTCTTAATAACTACTTGCTTATTATTTCGTAATTAATTGGTTAGGAATTAAGAGAGAAATAACCAATATCTTTGGATATCTAGGGCCTAACATTAATCATCATTTAGTTAGGTAATTGAAGTCAAGGTGAGGAAGGAGTGACACCCTACTCTTCTAAATCTCGATTCTTATCTTTTATTCTCCCATATGTGTATAAACTAGGTATGACAACCTAGTTATCTTTTCCTTTTCTTCATTTTCTTCATTTCCATTCCTTTGTCCCTTAAAAAAAACCTACTTAACTTTTAGGATGACTATCCAATCCTTGAGGGATTGATAACCAAGCTATGCTACAATCACGACCTGTATTCTTGTAGCAGCTTGAAAATTAGTATAGGATTTCACCTATCAAGTTTTGGCACCATTGCCTGGGATTGGAAACTAACATCTTTGGTAGTTTGAGTAGTTTTGATTTGACGATTGTTTTTCTTGAAAATCTTTAGTTTTTAACTTAGTTAGAATTTTTTTCTTTCGATACCCATTCTGGTGTGATTGCATCTTCAAGTGCAATTACATATGAACAATACGAGGAGTTCAAACGACTATGGAACGATTGAAATTCTTAGATTCATCAAGCACGGAGAGAGTATCTAGGAAGTCCAATCTTAAGGAGCTATGGTGTAATGGCCCAGACCACCAACCCCACAGATATTGTCCGCTTTGGGCCCCCATAAGCCTAAGTCGCACCCAAATGTAACATCCTGATTCCCAGCATGTTTTGTCCTCACTCGCATGCTCTCCTCGGAAAACTTCCCAGGAGGTCACCCATTCCAAATTACTCCAAGTCAAGCACGCTTAACTATGGAGTTCTTACAGAATGTGCTCCGAAAAGGTAGGTGCACCTTATTAGTATGGATAGTATATATCAAATCTTTTTAAACTAGTGTAGTCCCATACATACACAGTCTCAGGATCCCTCTATTTCAGGTGCAGTTTTAGTTCATTCATGTGCCCCTTAGCCAAGAAGTCTTACAGGAGCCGCTCTTTGTTCGTGCTTCCCTAGCACCGACGATCACTCCCTGCTTTTGGCCCCGAGTGTTACATGCCCACCAGCTTCCGCTTGGTTCGTCCCTGAACCACACCGTACTAGGAGAGGTCCTGCTCTAATACCAAATGTTACAACCCAGGCCCCCATAAGCCTAAGTCGCACCCAAATGTAACATCCCGACTTGACGACTACCTCTACAAACCAAAACTAGACCTTCCCAACATGCTTTGTCCTCACTCGTATGCACTTCTCAAAAAACTTCCCAGGAGGTCACCCATTCCAAATTGCTCCAAGTCAAGCACGCTTAACAATGGAGTTCTTACAGAATGTGCTCCGAAAAGGTAGGTGCACCTTATTAGTATGGATAGTACATATCAAATCTTTTTAGACTAGTGTAGTCCCATACCTACACAGTCTCAGGATCCCTCTTTTTCGAGTGCAGTTTTAGTTCATTCATGTACCCCTTCGTTAAGAAGTCATCCTCAAACTGATGGTTAAACCGAGGTTGTTAACTAAAGCCTGGAAACATATTTAAGGTGCTTTGTAGGAGATAAACCAAAATAATGGATTAAATGGGTCCCCCTGGGCAGAATACTGGTTTAATTCAAACACAAATATTTCCTCTCACATTGATAGATGAGACGGAACTGGAAGTGGAACCAGAAGAAGTGAAACAATTTAGGGTCCTCATCGATGGTCATAGTGAAGTACTAATCAAGTGGAAGCATCTACCAGAATGTGACAACACCTGGGAAAGTACTGAGGTTATCAAAAGTCAGTTCCCATCTTTTCACCTTGAGGACAAGGTGAATTTTGAAGGGGGAGGTATTGATGGGAACCGATATTGTTCCCCTACCCCTCTGGTGTATCAAGAAGGCAATGTAATCGAGATGCAAGGATGGAAGCTAGGTCAGCAAGACCAAAACCGTTACAGGTTTATAAGAGGAGAAGGAACATATGTGAGGGTGGAGAAGTTAGTTACAGAGAGAGAAATGGAGATGATGCGGTGGTAGAAAGAGAGAAGGGAGCATATGGGAATTTAGAGGTATTTGTTACATCAGTTGAAGGGAGAGAGGGTAAGAAAAGTCTGGAGTGAAGGGTAGAGCTGCTGGCTGCTTAGTGCCAGGATATTTCCCTTGTTGGGTGGTGCTACCTTGCTACAGTCTCAGTTCAGATCAGTGTAATAGGTTAGGCCTTACTGGTGTGGGAATAACTGAATAATTTTGTAATACTCTATGTTATACGTTAGTAAAGAATATTAATACATACCTCATACGATAGTACTGGGGGATTCCATCAGTCTCTATTCCTACCTCTATTTATAACGCTTTGTCTCATCATGGATGGTGTAATGCCATGATTGAGGATATGAATGCTTTAGATGCAAATGGTAGTTGGACTTTGGCAAACTTACCTACAGGTAAAAAGGCTATTGGATGTAAATGGGTTTTTGCAGTTAAAGTCAACCCTAATGGGACTGTTGCTCGATTGAAAGCTCGTCTTGTTGCTAAGGGATATGCTCAGACGTATAGCGTTGATTATTCTGACACTTTTTCTTCTGTTGCTAAACTTACTTTTGTCAGGTTATTCTATGGCAGCCATATATGATTGGCCTCTGCATTAGTTAGACATTTAGAATGCATTCCTTCATGGTGACCTCAAGAGGAAATTTATATGGAGCAACCACCTGGTTTTGTTTCTTAGGGGCAGTCTGGGAAAGTTTGTCATCTTCGCAAATCCATGTACGACTTGAAACAGAGTCCTCGGGCCTGGTTTGGAAACTTTAGTTAGGCTGTTGAAAAATTTGGCATGAAGAAGAGTAAGTCAGATCATTCTGTTTTCTACAGCTAGTATTATATTATTAGTTGTCTACGTTGATGACATTGTCATAACTGTGAGTGATACTAGTGGTATTTCATCTCTCAAATCTTTTCTTCACAGTCAGTTTCATACGAAGGACTTAGGGGTACTAAAATACTTCTTGGGTGTTGAGGTGATGAGAAGTAGAAATGGGATCCTTTTGTCTCAAAGGAAGTATGTACTTGACTTGTCATGACCCGGAACCACCCAAGCCCGTGACAACCGCCGCATACCCAAACTAAGGTTATGCGTGATACCCTTAATTCCACTATGCAAGGCTCGTCAATTCCAGTACATTATCATTTCGTTAACTTTTTACAAAAATTCTGCAGTACAATAGCTGTTTTCGGACTAGCCAAAATTTTTAAAAATCCTGCAAAGAAACTTTGAAAAACACTTCCAAATACAAACTCCCTCAACCACAACTACAGGACCTCAGGTCCCATTTGGCAGAAATTGCAGCACTTCAAAAACCACAATGTTACTCAACAAACAATCCACATAAGCATTTGTACAATAAAGTTCCATACAATGTCAAAAGAGATCTCCAACGATTTTTACAAACCAAAACACACAATGCACAAATCATAGCAATGTCATGAGCCTTTAGACTAGGAGATAATATCGACTACCCACGTGCGAGAAACATCCCAAAGACTCAGAAAGGCCGCACGGACCTTGCAATCTCTCTACTCAATCAAACTGACCTGCATAGTTGGAAAAGTGAGGGGTGAGTACAGAACACGCGTACTCAGCGAGTAAAGAAGAACATAAAGAGCAAAAGGAATTCGATACACACCAAGACGGTCTTGGTGTCGCAGTACGGACTTCCTAACAATCTAACATGCATAAATAAAGTCTAGGCCTAGCCTAACTTATAACAATCACATTAAGGCATATCATACCAAGTCGAAGATCTCATGTCCGAAATGCCAAAATAATCATGTATTACACCACTAGTCTGCCAACTAGCATGCATACCCATCGGATCTCGGTGTTGGCTCGACTTTCATCCGAGGTGAGTACGGATTCCGGTCGACAGGAGCATCCCAAACCTCCAAGGTGGGGACCTCGTCAGTGTCCAAACTCTCGGAGTGGAAACCCGCAAGTCTTGTAGAAATATTGTCAATACGATAACTCGACTTCTGTACTAGCGAAAAGGGTACGGGGGTCGCTTAAAATTTGTGTTCCAAGCACATGATTGACCAATCACAGTCTTACCAAAAACCACATACATACCTAATACGTAACTCAGGTAACAAATTAGGCACTGTGCCCTCATTTATCGGTATAGCCGATAAATCTGGCACTTTGCCACGACATTAAGGGCAACAACACATGTACTAATCATACATGTCACTTCTTAAAGTGTTCTGTTATGCATTCTAAGTGACTTTTACATCCTAAGTGACAAGCAATCTCAACAACACATGCATTAAACATACACAATCACAATATGTGATTTCAATTATACAAAGGCTAAACTAACAATTTACGAAATTTTCTAGCCTAGGCAACTTGGGATGTCCGATTCCCGTTTGCCAAATATGCAATTCCCACTCACCTCAATAAAGCAATATCCTTCTTTTCCTCACCTGCTCATGGTAGGAATTTTCCGATCCTTGGCTTCCGAACCTATTTCAATCACAAATAAAAGTTGCGTAAGAAAATTATTACACAAACAGCTTCAAAATCCTATACACTATAAAAAATAAGCACATAAACACTATTTTACGCACTTTTAACCATCAGATTCAATTATTCTCTTTTTCAATCGATAATTGCGTAAACATTACCAAAATCATTCTTTTTCGTTTCCATGACATTTTTCAATACCATTTTCACCCATTTCACTTAGGCATATTTTCAACCAACTTGTATACTGAATTCCTACGTCATTTTTTCCATACTTTAATTTTCCAAATATGTTCCAAACATATTCTAAATGAAGGATTTCACCTTCCAATTAATCTCCCAAATTCAAGTTTAGCATTAAACAATCAATTAGCCTAATTAGCAACAATACACCAATACTTTAATTTTCGGCCTACACCTTCCAAAGGCCTTTCATTAATGTTAAGCATCATACATACTCATTTGATACTCTAGAATATAATGGAAGCATCAATTTTGTCCAATTTAGCCTAATTTCCTAAAACCCCCAATTTGTAACCTAATTAGGGTTCTTCATCAATTCTTCCTTCCATGCTCAAATTGAATGCTCTAAATCATGATTTATACCTTATCTAGCATAGAGAACAACATACTAAAAGGATTTACTCAAACTTAAAGTGTAGAGAGAGAAATGATCAAAAGTATATAAACTTTCCTTTGATGAAATCTTGAAATCCTTTGGTTTTCTTTCAAAACCAATGCTAGATTATGAATCATTGCCCCCAAATTGATGGAATCCACGCAAAATTGGAAGAAAATGGTGAAGGATGGTGGTGTGGGTGTGTGGCCGAAACTGTCACTCTTTTTTCTCTCTCTCTTTTCTTTTTTTCCAAGCATTTAAATGTGTTTCAATGGAGGATGGGGGTGTTTTTCGTGAATGTAGGTGGAAGACAACAATAGTCAACTATTTTAATTGACCAAAATGGTGGATTTACCAAAATACCCTTACTTTATCCTAAATGACCGTTTTGACTTCCGAGTCTTGAAATTTCGTCCAAATGAAACTTTTATTTTTACCATGATCCTGGGACTGTAGGGAATCATTTTTTAGTTCTGTAAAAAATTTCGTAAAATTTATGTGGACCTTTAAAAGTATAAAATGACCAAAATGCCCTTACTTTAATAAAAAAGGGTATTCACGTCACTTTTGCTCTAACTTTTTAACGAAGCCAGAATTTTGTGCCGAAGCGCCTACAAGGCCTTAGAACACATGTAATTTGGTCCCCGTGATTTTTTACATTCAACAGGACTCGGTTTTACGTATATAGAAGCTTATGCGTCGAAATTCGCATTTACTGATAAAGTGCACTTTGCACGTTGCACCCTCCCGGATATCTCAAGAAAAACCAAACCAGAGAAGTCTACTTTATAGTCTGGAACTCAAAATAAAGAATATAACATCTTAACACAGTTATACGTCCAGAAACAGTACCTCACAGAGTCGGTGTTACAGAACCACCAGTTAAAATTAAGTCTTGTTAAAATCGTCAGTTTTGCGAAAAAAAAACTCATTTGTGCCTAAATGTCAAATTACGTCTTCTGACCTCTCTAATCACCTCCCAGGTATTAGAATATTTTGAAATTTTTGCATGGCACAATATACATTATATTTTCTCACATACACAAATATACAGGCTCAATTATATCATTATGAATCCAAATGTGTACTCAAAATTGTACAGCAATATATACAAATAGGAGATTCGAAAATCCAGTATTGCAAAATAACTCAACACTGATGTGGTCCAGTATTTCAGATGTACTTCGTGTAAGTTGGACTAGATTGGATTCCATCTACTGCATTGTTTGGCAAAGGCGGGAATTCTTTCTCTGTTGACTCCATCTATTGACAGATAGTTAAAGACAATGTAGGTAGGATCTGCAAAAGCCTTAGTATAATGCTTCCAAAAATGGAGCAAAAGTTGGCTACAACATACAAACAATCACAAGAAGAAGTTGCTTAGAGCAACACTACCATCTTCAACATGAGTTACTATTCACATCACTGTAGATTAATTAAAATTAATCTACAATGAATATGGAAGACACGCCTCCCTCCTCATGTTGCCTTCTATCTTTCTCGCTCACTCACAATGTTTCACTCTCAATCTCTGTAACATTCTCTAGGTCACTCACGTCGTTTTAACCCTCACGGTGTTCTCACACTCTCCAGATCGCTCGCTCACTCACGGTTCACTCTTGTGGGGTTTTTTTTGGAACAAATAAACCCTGAAGTATTTACATTTACTTGATTGCTTGAAATTTGGATTATATTGAAGAATTTTAAAAAGGTATAATATTTCTTTGATTATTGGTACATGGTGAATGTTAATATGTTTCTTCTCAAATTTTTTATTGTCATAATTTCATATTCTCTCCAAATTTGCTCATAGAAGTTTTAAAAAAATAACATATCTTGAAAGCATACTAAAAAAAGAGAAAAAAAAGTGTTGGAGTTGTTGTACTAAAGGATTTATGGTGTGAAGGACCTATGTTGTGAATAACTAAGTTTCGTGTAATTTTGTTTATGTAAATTTCCTTCAATATTATTAACCTTTTTATTATCCCTATCATACCTTTACCTAAGCCTCATTAAAACCTTGCAACAAGTCATTTTGATTTTTGTTTCTAGTTTACTTATAAGTTGTGGAGATATTATTTTATTTCACGCTTATGGTTAAGAATCCTCCTAAATATTTATTTAAGAGTTGCTATACTTTCCACCTTAAACACTTTGAGTGAATTGAGTGAATCCTTGTAAAGGTGTGAAAATTTCGTGTTTTTAATTTCAAAAAGATTATCTATTTGATTGCTATTGATATTGACTTATGAAGGTTAGTTCTAGGATGACGTGAATCTAATTGCATGTTAATTTGATTAATATGAGATAATGATTTAGGATATCAATGGACAAGTTGAGGTTAATAAGGGATGAATGTTTTTAAGTTTGATGATTTGGATTATAATTTGCTTGAGGACAAGAAAAAGCATAAGTGTAGGGGTATTTGATAAACAATTAATTGACTATATTTGTATACCCATAATTAGTGTGTTTTTCTTGTTATTTACGAGTTTTATGTTTTTTGGTACTTATTTTGCTTCAAGTGTTTTTTTTTAGGTAATAATTGCCTTCATAGACTAAAAGGAAAATAATTTGGGCAAAATCGAGGCATAAAATGGAAGAATTAATCCAACTTTGGAGACACATGATTGTGTACAAAGACCATGTAAGCTACTGTAAATGTGTGAAGCTTTGAAGATGTTGTTTATGCTTATGTGAAGATATATGCCCGTGTACGTGACATACACGACTGTGTATGTAACCATTGTAAGCTTCTGGAAACATATAAAGTCATGATTTTGAGATAGTTTTAAGATACATGATCACTCACACTATACCGTGTATATTCCAGAAACCCTAGTTCAACACTTTAAAAGGAAATTATGAAGGCTAAATAAAAGAGGAAGCAATTAGAGTTGGATTAAAATCCAGATAGACAATTAAAGATACAGTTCTGAATTTATGATTAAAAAAACACAAATATTACTTCAAGAGATCTAATAGAAAGCGGCCTTTCATTTAAATTTCATGGAGATTTCATTAATGAAAATGGGGGATATATAGATCATAGATTCTTTTATTTCCAATTGTCCTTCTGAATGCTTGATGTTTGATTTGTTTTCTACATTTAGGAACTAATCTATTTAGTGCCTAGGTGTGATGAACCCTAAGTTGGGATGGATAGAGTGATATAATATTTTATTCAATACAATTTGATTGATTGATTTAATAAGATTCAATTATACATTTATATTCTTAAATTAATATGTCCTGGATATCAGTTCAATGTTTGATTTCATATGATTGAGATTGAGAAATCCTCTTATATGAATATATCTACCATAATTGGAAGGATTTGCATGCAAACCTAGAGATAGGTTGACATAAATCCTCTGAATTAGGGTCAAACCTAATAGTGAAATTCATAAATTGAGTAATGCAATCGTAGGGGTTTTGACTAGAAAAAAGAATCAGTTAATCAATCGAGGGTTAGTTGATAATATTCTTGAGAAAGATATTAACATAAGATAAGAATTTCTACATTCCAATAATCAATAATTTAATTACATGATAAAGGATTAATGATTAAGATATCTTAGGGGGTTCATCACCTAGGTACCACTTATTTGATATTATTTAATCGTAGTGCTTTCTCTATCCTAGTTCATTCTTATGTTAAACCTTAGTTTAGTTTGTTTAATTTAGTTTTATATTAAATCCACTACTTGATTTGGTGGTTAGATAATAGAAAAAATGGTGAATACTAGTACCTACAGTCCTCCTGGGATCGACCTATATTTGGCAGTGCTAATTATAGGTACATCATGCACTTGCGGTTTAAAACATATAATATCACATACATCAATAAGTTATTCCTTGTTTACATCATCTAGTAATTCCAATAATGATGCAATTTTATGGCAAGCTAGATTATGTTATATTGTTAAAAATTAAATAATCTAATTAACTAAAGAATGCATCTTAGGTGATTTACATCAAGTAGATTTACCAACTTGTGAATATTGTCTAGCTGGTAAAAAGACAAGAAAGTCATTAAGAAAGGGAACACAAGCTTCCTATTCATTACAGTTGATTCGTTTAGATATCTATGGTCTACTGAATATAAGGGCACACTATATGTAACGACCTGAACCTTACCCTAGTAGGAATTGTGCAATTGGGTATGTAATTACTAAATTGGACTAAGTGAAATGTGAAATTGTAGGCTTTTTGTACAAGATTTGGGAAAAATGATTTGGATTTTGACTTGGGCCTAATCCAATAAGAAGGTCCAAGAGAGAATAATTAAAATAAGGTAATTGATTGTCTTCTTCTTCCTTGTGTGTGTAGCTGACAAACACAGTGAGAAGAGTAGAAGAGGAATTTTTGTGAGTTTGGTGTAAAAGACTCGGAAGAAGCAAGAAGTTAAGGTA
>JANIMX020114851.1:0-11981 GCA_024582655.2 Erythroxylum kunthianum | reverse complement strand
ATGACTACATATGAAAACTAATGACTACATATCAACATATGAACACTAATGACTACAACTGAGGTTATCCTCCTCATACTCAAGTAGACTTATACACTAACAAAAATCCCAACTTACGTACTACAGGCCGTTGAAAGCCCACTGAACTTTCCTTCTTCTTTAAGGATTAAGTGATCCTAAACATTGCTGAGGTTGACCCTCAGTTAATGGATACTTATATCACAAAATGGACTGCAAATGTCACGCGTACATATACTCGAGATCACAGTTATGATATCACCACAGGTGAAGAAATGATCCAAATTTGTGAGAACTACTTAAGAGATATAGCCTGTGCTGCTTAGGAATCTTTTCAAAGAAATTTTCCAAACCAAGTAGCCCAAACTGCACAACTTGGAAACAACATCCAATAATTTTGTTTCCAAATCCATAGACTACTCATTCCTCGTGATTCAAACTCAGGTATTAAGAAATTTTGCCTCGATTTCTTAGCTCTCTTTTCTATATCTGGAAATTATTGCAACCTTGCAATGGGTGAAAGACTATTTTCTAAACTCGCTGTTGATTAAGGAAAAGAGATACATACTTCTTGGAGTACCTCCAATGTGCCTCCATTATATGATAACATTGGCACCTGTATTCAACACATCATGTCCAAACTCAAGGAAAAATGCACGTACATTCATACTCAAAAAATGCTCAAAAGTCAAAACTATGGCTTTTGCACTATCATTTATACTCCTCAACAGTATAGTGCCACCACTGTTTCTAACCGCCACAAACTTGTCCAAAAACCTCGACGACAGCCAAAGAAAATATACTTTACCCGATGATCAAGGGCTAAACGCACTTTACCAAATAAAACTCGTCACGATCGTCATCATAAACCTAATAAAGTATACCCCAACACTATAACTTGTTACGCCTATAACAAACCAGGACATTTATCAAGTGCTTGTCCTTCTAAAAATAACTTGAGCACAAGGAACGCCCAACTGGTAAACACAACTAACGTTGAATTTATCGAAGTCTTTTTGGAAGTTTCTAAAACTTCTTCCATTTACTCAATTATCTCTCAAATAGAATATGAATAAGTTGAATCCAATAATGAATATGAGGTGGTTAATGACTTTCTACAAGATACTCCCGATTTCTTCCAGAAATATGGTCTGATAGAGAAACCTCAGTCACACGCTTTTGATGACTTAGACGAGACATTAAATGATTTAATGTTCTCTTTTCACCATACTCTACCTCCCACTGAGTGTGACCACATTTGGCAACATTAGTTTGGTAACATTACTAGTCCATATTCATGGTGTACCTTTTATCCTACAGTGGATAAACACTCCATTTGTCGCCTTTGTAAAAAGGAAATTTGTATACTCTGTTTAAAACTTTACTTCTCCCTTGTATTCCCAACACCACCATGTGTTCCTTCAACACATAAATTATTGGCTACTCGAATTTCTACATGTGAAACTCGTATTAACGAGTTAGAAAATACTATCTTGTTTTTAACAAACCAAATACATCAATACCTACCTTCAACTTCCAAAGGAAAAGAACCTTTGTATCCTTAATCTAATCCTACTCAAGACTTGGTTTTATCTTCTGGAATAACCCCTTGTTATAATAACTTAATCAAAACTCAAGTATGGTGTAAACTTACTATAGCTGGAAATGAACTCTTTACCAACGTCTTTATAGACAATGGTTTATCTACTTCCTGTATAGACCAAGAATGGCTCCTGGCACATGTTTCCACTAGTTTACTGAAGAAGAAAGGAAAGCCTCTGGTTGGTACACAATTTAACGATACCAAACAATTTATAGATACTTTTATTACTAATGTCCTCTTTGTTTTTTTGAATACATGCAATACGTATAGCAAGCCACTTACTTTAAAACAACTCCGGGTAAGACCTTTACCACATAAACATATACCTGTTTTATTAGGTCTCAATTTTCTCACTCATGATGATCTTGCTTGCCTCTTAACATCTCAATTTGCTATGTTTTTCTAACATAGTATTATGACTCCTGTTATTTCCGAAAACTTATCTGAATTCCCTCCTAGTACATAGGCTACGCCTAACCCCTCAACTTCTTCTTGCTCTTGCAATTCTTCATCTAATGCTTGTACTTGTCCTGACAAGCCACATTTAAATTAGATATACTTAGTTTTAATGACCCTGATGAGACTGAGATTACGCTTTGCACCCTTCTCCTCCATCCCGATCGACTTTTTTGGTGTATCTATACATTGGAAGATATCACCAACTTCATTCACAAACTCGAAAAGTTATTGGTAATAACCCTACAAAGTATTGGCATTTAGATCAAGTCTACTGCCAATTAGATATTATTAATCCAGACTTAACCATTAAGACTCATGCATTGAAATATACTAATTGGGAAACAGAAGAATGCAAAATGCATATTTCCCAACTCCTCACCTTGAAAGATATTCAATGCTCAACTTCTAGACATCATTCTCCCGCTTTTATCGTCAACAAATTTGCTGAGCAGAAGCATGGTGAGAGTAGAATGGTGTATAACTACAAATGCCTCAATGACAATACCAATGAGGATGGCCCGATAAAGACTATTTACTCAATCGAATTCAAGATTCGAAATGGTAGTTTAAGTTTGACATGAAATCAGGATTCTAACAAATCAGAATGCACCCTGAATCTATTCCCTGGATTTCCTTTAGTTGCCTAGAAGGAAACTTTGAATGGCTAGTCATGCCATTTGGACTAAAGCTGCTCCTTAAGTCTTCCAAAGGAGATTGGACTCCATTTTTACCCCTTACTCTACTTTTGTTTGTGTATATATTGATGATGTATTAGTCTTTTCTCGTTCGAAAAAATGAACACTATGCACATATATACACTATACTTGCTTTATTTGAAAAACATGGATTTATATTGTCTAAAAAGAAAATGTAAATCTGTGTTACTCACATTGACTTTTTAGGTTCCGAATTGTGACAAGGAAAGATTAAACTCCAAAAACATATAGCAAGTAAAGCTTTAACTTATCTCGACGTTCTTGAAGACTTAAAACAACTTCGCTCCTTTTTCGGTTTAGTAAATCAAGCTGGACCTTATATCAAAAACTTAGGCAAACTCACCGGGCCTTTATATAATAAAACTTCTCAGACAGGTCAAAGGCACTTTAACACTGAAGATATTAAGTTAGTTCAGACCATTAAACAACAACTATAGTTGCTACCTGAACTCGCTCTTCCCTTTAACTGAGATTATTTGGTTATAGAAACTGACGGTTGTGAAATCGGATGGGGTGGTATATTGTTTAAAAAACCCCATAAATATTCACCTACTAAAGATGAACTTATCTATAGATATGCTTCTGGTCAGTATACACCAAAAGGTTATTTAACTTCTCTTGATTTCGAAATTTTTGCTGTCACTAATACTCTTGAACTGTTTAGACCTTACATTTGCGGCAAACCCGAAATCAGACTCTGGAAAAACTGCGAAGCTATCATTAAGTATGCACATAAAAAAGATACCCCCAATGGGCTTAACTCCAAACGATGGTTAAAGTTTCAAGATGCCATCTTAACAAACGGTCTCAAGATCTCTTGGGAACACATCAAAGGCATTCATAACTCTCTAGCCGATACATTGTCTCGTTTGTCTTCACAGTTTATTTTGACAAGTCACAGTGTGGACAAATTGGAGACACTTGAACTTTAACCTACTTTACTTACAGACTCACTTGACTTTTTAAGTCAAACTTTTACCTACTTATACTTGGCTTACTTAACTCACTTGACTTTTTATAGTCAAACGTTCCTTGACTTACTTAACTTGGTGTACTTAAGCAGACTCCCCAGGCTGCACATCAGTGCTATATTTACTCAACAACTCAGTTACTCTTACTTTGACCCATTTTCTCTTTTGCAGGTATACTCAGTACTCCTAAATGGATCGTGGTAAAAAGACTCGCACTTACTCCCACTCTAAAATAATGAAATTTGATACACAAGAATTACAGGTGTTTGACAACCCTTAACACCAAATCTCTTCTCCTGACAGTCTACATTTAAACGAAATCCAGCATACTCTTATAGACAATGTCTGGAATCTTCCAATAACTCAAGCTGGTTCTGCCCTAAAGTTGGCTATAATAAATTCCCTCACAAATTACTTCTTAACCACAGTGGCCAAACCTCAAGGTAAAAAAATATTTGTGCTACTGTTTGTTTACTTCTCCTCAGGCTGGCCTATATTACTCATGGGAGGAACTTAAACCTATTTTGGGCTACCTTCCCCAAGCCCAATTGAAAGGATATTACTCCTTAGCAGAAGCCCAAGAACATCTTAAGGCTCAAGTTGGACCTACGTATTATGTAGGCACACCACCAGTCCAAAAAGCCTTAGTCAACCCCTCTCAGACTTACGCTGCTAGTTCTTCTTCTCGTTCCCACTCGTCTCCTGCAGCAGCTACTACTACCATCGTACCACTCCTCCCTCACTTTTATACTTTAAATCTCTTTTTGGAATCTCTTACTCCTACTTATTATGCTATAGCAAGTGAATTTTTTGAAAAAGCTCACCAAAAGGCCTTTCCGTTATTACAAGGTCTGACTAAACTTTATGAACGTGAGTTCAATGAACAGAAACCTTGTAAACAATGGTTTAAGTCTTGCCCTCAGTATAAACCATGTCGTTTCCAACTATTGTACTCTATACAGAAAGTACATTTACCTATAGATACCTTCCCTATCTATAAATATAAGGATATCGAAATGACTCCTTCCCTATTTTATTTTCTGGGATTACTTGATACCTTCCAATGTGAAGATTTCACTACTGTGCCTCAATTACCAGAAATCTTACATGAACCTTGCCAACAATTACTTGCTAGATATGATGAAGGCATTGTAAGTATTATTGACTCCACTATTGTCCTTTGGGAAAAATCATACTGTGATCCCTCTCATCATGTGGTTAAATTAATACCACAATCACAGAGTGATATACCTGATAGTACTGGTGAAGATCCCGATTTTATGCCCAAAAGTGGTTTGATGACCTCACTTCCTCTAGCACAAATTTAGTTATCTCAGGCTAAAATTACTTTCCATAATTTTTACTTCTCTTTTGATGAAGAAATGACTTACACTTTGGTAGCCGAAGATAGTGCCTTAAAATGTTTCTGGCCCACGATGTATGGTGCTCTTTTTGTTGGGTTTCCCAATATTAAAATCAAAAAAACATGGACAGCACTATTTTGAAACATCAACAAAAGATCTCATGGAGCACCATCAGCACCATCCATCACTTCTGAACATACATCATCTGAGCCATTGCCAGCACAAAATTTGGATACCCTAGAATAAAGGGTCACTATCCACTCCCACCGAAAGAAGATAAGATAAGACCCACTCCACCGAAATAAGATGTGACTCCTTTACTTTCCAACTGTACCTGTCATGTTGACAACTTTACTTTACTTTTCCAGCTGTACCTATCATGTTGACAACCACTTTATAGCTATCCACTTTCTCTTGACATTAATCAATTATGCTGAGAACTTCTATATAAGAAGTCTTTGGTAAACGATAGACAATGGACAGAACATAGAGAGAAGCAAGCTAGTGAGATAAAAACCTCTATATCTCGTGTACTCTTTACTTATGTGTTTTTCTTCTTCACTTCATCAATAATATAGACTCTTTCCTTATCATCTTTTAAGACTCTTCTTCCCGGGCTAAAAAGTAAAGGTATCAACACATCCTCCATAGCAACCAAGTTTCATCTTTTTCTGCAAAGATTTCCAGTTAACGGAAACAGTAGTAAGTCCTGTGCAGCGTTGGAAAGGCTATACAAAGATACCAGAGTTGTCTGTTCAGACGTCTATCACGCGGGGCATTGAGCTAACAATTGGATTTGGGTTTATATTTTATATTGTCCTTATCTTGTTAGTCTAGGATAATTTTATCAAATACCTTTATCCATCATTTGTTTTGTTTTGATATCTTAATATGTTCATCTTTGCGCTTATATGCCTTTTACTGGACTTGCCGTAGACCCTTCTGTCCATGAACCTAACCCCTTGTATGACGGCCTTTGTCCTTACTTATACTGTAAACAACATATCACCACTCCAACATACTATCACTACATAGACTTCAACTCTATCTAGACTGCTTCCGACTATATTTCACTCATCAATTCTCTACTTGGGACACTTGCTCGTATCCGAAATCACTCATCCCAATCCTACTTGCGTATTGTCCGATAGGTAAAATTGGATCTGGCCTATCAACGTCTTTGGGAACTAAGACAAGAGCAAGAAATTGCCTTGCCTTCGACTCAAACTTCTTTCAGGTTACAACGCGTCCCGAACCAAGCTATAACTATATGCCAATATCTACAAAACTTTACTACAGGAGAATCAAGTCGGAACCAAAGAAGACAAATCTCTTCTAACACATATCGTTCGATTAGCAGTGATTGCAATCCAGACATCCAACTATAAACTCACAACTTTTCTGAGCACTCTTCCATAACTCTTCTGAGCACTCCTCCACAACTCTTTTGAGCATCACTCCTCAAAAATGGTATCAGAGCATGTTCTTTTTCTGGGAACATAATGTCTCTTTCCTCTTACGAGAACTTTTATGAAGCTTATTTTTACTTTGATGACACTGTTGTCAACTTCCTGTTTGAATTTTTGGATTTAGATATCCAACTCACTAATCTTAATGAACACTTTACATGTATGACTTTTATCTTTCAGATTAATGAAAATATTTGAATATTTAGACTTGGCTTTACCTTTTGAAACAAAAACTGTTGTTACTATTGATCAAGCCAACTTAGTTTGTAATTTTCGTTCTCCTTATACTCATGTATTACATTCAGAAAATCAGCATTTAAATAGCATTACTGATTTATTACTTACTCTAGGTGACTATTTGAATTTTCACCAAGAAATATTTTATCGACTTTGTGATCATATATTAAAAGCTTTAACTGTAAAAAAATATGTTTTTAACTGAACTTAATATCAATTTTTTATTTCTTAAAAACACTCAAACTCAGATTTTGCAAGCATCCCAACTTCCTACTATTTCTTTTGCATCGACTTAGATATAAAATCTGCATACATTCTTGCAAATGAACTAAAAACTATCCAGCAACGTTTGACTGATTTACAATATCAATGAGTGATGATCCACTAAGTAAATTAAAATTTGAAAACTCTTGGTACGACTCAGCTATAGATCACTCTCAACTATTTAGTAAACTACCCACACAAGAAGGCTATATCAAATTTGACGCTGTCTCTCGTTGTGACCAGTAACTTCTCCAACAAAACAATACTATTATTTCTTTGCTGACATCTTTACATTATAGACTTCCACAACTAGAAATCCTCCTACAAAAACATATTACTCCTCCTTCCCTTACCACTGCTATAGAACAACTCACTACAGATCTTCATAAACTCACGGTTACCTCCCCTCAACCCCTTTTCCTACGACCAAAATTATCTCACCAATACTTTTATTACGGACAATTACCTGGTGGTACGCAAATTTCACAATTAACTTCCACATCCAAACCTTCTTCTCATGACTACTAGTAGTACTACTACTCAATTAAACAGAATGGGTTCAACTTTCCCTCGTACTACTCATACACTCTTAGAACAGACGTCATGAGGATCTTGGATAGATCTTTTTCTTCGTCGAACTAACAAACAAGGAGATGGTCATCAAGCCCTTGAAGAACTCATTGATGTTGACCATGATATCAATATTTTCTCCAATTCCCAACTCAACTCCTAAACACCTCGTCGACTATATGGCATAGGTTTTTTACAACCTTCCACTGCTTTGTTTTGCCATAACCGAACAAAAGCGTTACATGTCCATGATGGCTATACTCATAGGTTCCCTCTAATGAGTAACGCAGTTGCCCAACAATTAGCTAGCCGAACTCATGGGTTCATACACTTAGGTCTCGTAATTCTTGGCTTATGTGGACTTACTCGCAAACGGGTAGGCACAAAAGCCTTCATCATCCTTTATGATAGCAGATTCCCTGACCCGGAAAAGGCTATTATGGGTCTCATAGAAGAAGAATTAAATGATAACTTAGCCCTTACTTATATCTGCCCAAACTTTACAATGACTATTTCTGACTTCACCGCACATATCAAGGTTATGGTCCAAACCAAAGGATATGGTGAAGAATTTCTTAGGCATAATGTTCAATTAGACTTAGTTTTTCTTGGTAGAACAACAAACTCTATGCGAACCAAGTATTGCGTACGCCTAGACGAAATGATTTCTTATCTTACGTCTAATGGAGTAACGTTTTTGGCTCCGCGACAGTTTACTTCTGAAACTCTGGTTGGAACCGAATGGAACTTAGAGCTAGCTCCCCCACAATATCCTATTCTAAGACCTACTAGATCACTGACTTATAAAGGCCCTATTGGTCGCCTTTCTATCCGTTTTACGGATTATACACCTTTCCAGTCTACTGCTGCAACTTTGAACGACCTTCCTACTGAAGAGCAAGAAGTTCTAAATGAACTTAAGAATAAGGAAATTTTAACACAAAACATTTTTGACAAGTGGTTGTTGTCTTTCATGCAGAGGCTACTTCTTTCACTTTTTTTTTTATTTCATCTCTTTCTTCTTCCTCTCATGGCCAAAACACTCTCCAAAAAAACACACCTTTGATTTCTGCAATTTGTGTAAGACAAAACCACCCAAAAACACATGCAACTACTGTCTCCATCTTATTGCTCATCACCGAAACACCTTATCATCTCAATTGCCCAATAATTGTTCTTGCATTTGAGGTGATGAAAGCTTGATTTTTGAGGTGACATTGAGCTAAGCAAGTAAGTAACATATTATTATTTATGGCATGATTGATGATAAACTGTGCTGGAAAAAATGATACATTATATTCTTTTGGGTATATTATGTTCTTTTTTTTTCGCATGCATGAAAACCATAGTTGGTGGACTGTTACATGGATGAATTAAGTTGGTATTTGAGGTATAATTGATGAGGAGTTCATACTTACGATAGGTGTTAGTAACATGCATTCAAATCATGAAAAATAGATCTGTAAGTTTATTTGAGAAAAATGACTGATGAGGGTATAAATAAGTAAAATTTTGTAAGCCCATGTGTAACCTTTGTGGAAGTTACATTAATCATATATGAATTATGTGAAAAGGACATGATATCTAGAAAAATTCCAGGTGTTAATGATGTCAGTAAACTGGTCAAATTTGTGTACTGTTGAGGAAAGAAAAATGACAACTATTAGTGATATTGATGAAAAATCTAGAGTTCTAAATTTCATATTTAAGTACCTGTCAAACCAACTGAGATAAGTCACTCTAAATAAGTATATTTGGATTTTATTAAGGCTAGGAATGAACCTAGATTGGTGTTTGATTATCTAATTAGGAGTTTGATAAGTTTAAGTGGTTAATTGATGTCATAATCTAGAGAATGGAATGTTCTGATGTGGTTGTATTCAAAGCTAGAAATTCTGTTTGTTAAAGGCATATATGTGTTCTTTTGAACGAAAACATGATTTTAAAGGAATGTGTAATATGTATAAAGTATGGCTGAATGAGACTTGAAGAACTTACGGTAATCATGAATGAGAATTTGGGTAAGTACATGATTGTATATTGCTGGTACAAGTTATGATTTGTGACAGATTTTAGGACATTACATGCACAATGTACATTGAATAAGGTATAGAGAAATACATACCCAGAAAATTCAATCGAGCATGCATTGAAACATGACACGTATACAGGTTCATGATTGTGTATTTAAATGATTTTGAACCATGTGTGCATGTATTGCATGACGATAGGCATGCAAGGCGATCTTCAATAGTCAGATATTGTCGGAACATCAAGACAATAGCATTCTGGAGTGTATTGAGTCAACCTAGATGATTTCTCACCCTGATTGAACTGTTTTGATTAAATCTTGAACTTTTATTCACATGATGTGAAAAATCCAGACGATGTTGGTCTGAGGAATTTGATATGTTAAATTGTATTGGAAGTGTTTTTATTTAAATGTACAAAGTGAATATATTCTCAGTTGAATGTTGAATGTCGGACTCAGATCTGATGAATATGATAAATGACTGTGTATTTTCAATGTAAATGATTGCAAGCATATTATGTGACATAAAGCATTCCATCACTTGAATATGCATGCTCAGATAAAGGAGTTGTGACCAAAGTGACCAGATTGAAAAGAGCTTAAAGCTCAGAATGTGCACAAAAAGCCACAAGCTCGGTTACTAATGAGCCCGATATCCACAAAGGGTACGAGATAGTATCTAAAATGAGCCTGGAATCTATATAGGATACGGGACAGTATTTTAATAAGCCCGGTGTTTGCAACAGATACGGGACATTTAAAAAGGTGCTCGGTCACAACATAGTAACAATGAAACATGGAGTCACATGTGCATTTGCATATACAATTTGTTTTACATGCACCATATGCATGATTGAGATTGATTAGTGTACTCTTGATAAGTGTTGTATATTGTAATTGGTTGATAATTGATTGAATGAGATGTTAAATGAGATTGAATTTGAATATTAGTATGTTGTTTTCTGACATGAGTGAACACATCGGTGATGGTTCACTCACTGAGTTTCGCAAACTCATCCAAATTGCAATGTTGATTTTTAGGTATTGAGGAGACTTAGCTTATAAGGAAATCTAATAGCAAGATAGTTTTTGGCCCCAAGAATGGCTCAAAGGTCTGGTTAGCTGATGTCTAAGGAGTTTGGTTAGAAACTTTTTTTTGGCATCCAATGTTATGTAGACAATGTTTTATAGAGCTTTAAAGTTTCTTACGCTATGTATAAACATGGAATTTGATGAATTGGCAATGTATACATGTTTAAGTTGTGAATGAATGCAATGAGGAAAATGATTTATGTTTTGTATGAAGCCAAAATAGGTTAATGTGATTGATTGAGCTAACATGCCACTCTTATAGGGTATGTACCCGCATGTCCCTTGGATGTTCGGGTGGGTACTTTATGGAATTAGGGTGTTACAAGTTTTTGGTATAAAAGCACAGTTTGGCATCCTTAGGTCCATATAAGAGCATTTAGACATGAGATATAGTGAGACACTCATGTAGTGATCCCATCTATTGTTTGATGTAGGTCATCTGCTATAGGAGATCAAGTCGAAGAGTCAGCTGACCTAGAGTCCATAGGAGCTAATAGAGAGTCTCTGGTAACTCAGTCTGAACATATGCCTCCGAGAATTCCTAAGAGAAGGGAAAGGAGATATGATAAGCTAAGAAAACAGGGGGTTGTAGACTTCTATGGAAGTACAGACCCTGCAGAGGCAGAAGGTTGGTTGGAAAAAAACTAAACGGGTGTTTGATCAGATGAACTGCGAGTCTGATGAAAGATTTGATTATGCAGTCTCGCTACTGCAAGGTCCAACATATCAGTGGTGCAAACTGTTCCTGACAATTCTACCCGACCTTGTAAACTGAAGTGGGATGATTTCCTAAGAGCTTTTAAGGAGAATAACATGCTCAATATTTATTTGGACAAGAAGATGAACGAGTTTATAGATCTTAAGCAGGGAAATCTTACTGTAGCTGAGTATGAGATGAAGTTTAATGAGTTGATAGGATATGCCACTACCTTAATTCCGACTAAGGAAGACAAGTCTAAGCGATTTGAGGATGGATTGAATATGGAGATTCTAACGAGGTTGGACATGACTAACTTGAGTAGTTTCACTGAGCTGAGAGCTGCCTCGATTCGAATTGAACAGTTACTAAAAGATGGACAAGAGGAGTAGGGAATAGGCAGCAGAACTATTTTCAGAATCGGCAGCAAGGACCACCAGGGTTTCAACCGAGACAACAAGGAGCACAGGGAGCTTCTTCTTCAAACTC
>JANIMX020114463.1:0-19443 GCA_024582655.2 Erythroxylum kunthianum | reverse complement strand
AGTTCTTCTGAGAAAGCTAGTCATTGGTGAACCAAAACTACTTGTGCTTGGATCCGTTGGAGTTTTTTTTTTCTTTTTTCCTCCCTATCCTCTGCTTTTGCCCTGTTTTTCCTCTGTTCTTTTGTTCTCATGCCATAAACCAATTTGTATTTTGTAGTGGTAGGAACGATTGTATATTAAATTTAGGTTCTTGAGATCGTTTCTTCTTTTGTTCTCTTTTTCACTTTCTTTTTCCCTGTAAGTTATGGTATCGATCTTCTTAGTGATCAAACATCATAGAACATTTTATAATTAAACTCCTCCTCTCCGAAGCTTAATGGCAAACATGAATGTCACCCAATATCGTTGTTTCATATACAAGAAGGATCAAACAGGTCAGGTTTGTACATGTAGTAAGAAATCTCGATATAGTGGAACTCTGCTCAGTGAAATGGACATGCGAGCTTCTTTTCCATGTGAAGGAGAGATTAATGGTTCGTAGCTGTATTATTTAGTATTCACAAAGTATGAAACAAGCGTAACACTTGCTATATCTTTGGAGTTTGTCAAAAGCCATATAATAACATTGATAAAGAAAGAAAATATCACGTAAATCTTGTTGAATAATATATGAATACAAATACAAATATTTATGAGTTGGTAACGGCTAACACTAATAAAAGTTATAATTAAAATACAGAAATATAAAAATACATTTAAAAAAGCTTTAAATTCGGTCAAAATAATAAATTACTTAATGAAAAATGAAAAGTTATATGTTAAAATTTTGCTGCCAAAAGATTAAATTTTGTAGCAAGAGATTTTCCTAGTCAGTTTTACTGCCAAAAGGACTATTGTTAGTAGATGCTTCAATCAAGTATGCGATAAGGAAGCAGGAATTTCTTGTTCAATTTTGTTCACTGAAGCCTCTAAACTGCAGCTTAGATTACGTTGTTAGATATTGACTTGATGAGGAATGTTGAAAATTGATTGAGAACTAAATTTAATTCTTTAAAGTTGATTTCCCACATGTTTAAAACCCGATTGAAGACCAAAGGGCTGTAAGGAAATTATTCATAACTGCTTCTTTACCCTCAACCGACTGTTCGTGTCAAATTACAATTCTATAGCTTATTCTCCTTTGCCACCTTTTTGGCATAGATATTATTGGTGTTGATAATTCAGTAATCAAACCGGCAATTTGTTAGGCAAGCTCTTGTGTAAGGAACAAAAACCGTTTTCAAATTTAGCACGTGACTTTGTGATCACAAACAAAGGCGTGCGTGAGTGGTCAGTATTGTTTTTGGGTCAATTCAAAGAACCCTTTGCAAAATTTCTCGAGTTTTAGTATTCTAGAAGTCGGGAAAAGTTGCTATTCTAAGGGTATATCGATGACATGTCAATTTCAGTGCTAGCATGGTTAACTGAATTTGGTCATATTCTAATATGTTATGAAAAGTGACAGTCTTATTGATTATCCTTAAACCAAATGAATCTAAATCAGTAGGATAGGAGTAAAATTCAATTGAAATCTGATTGAATTGGAATATTCCTTTCTCAAACCTTATCTCTTATAGACTTGAATGCAACATTCAAAGGAGCATGACGGGTTTTGTATTCTTATGAATGTTTTCCAATTCCTTGTACTTGTCTTGTTTTTCGAGATCTTTTCTTTCAGTAATTTGTTTTTTTGGGGGGTAAGTTTAGCTTGACTGATACCTGAATATATGAGTTGAAAATGTGAATTTGAATTTGTAAGGAGTAAACATGTGTGGATGCTGTCACAATTGATAGTGACAAAAGTATAGAATCTTTTACAGGTAAAAGTGTATTCATATGCTAAAGTTCGTATTAAAAAATTATAAGGTTCCTAAACAGCGCATCCGGAAGGAAAACTGCCACGTGTTTTTCCTTCTGTTCATGTTTTGATGTGACTGTGGTTCTAAAAGACTCCATAACTTTAGGACTGCTCTTGTTAATTAACAACCCAAGCTTTGATGGGCTTAAGTGGAGGTCTAAACATTTTTTATTCCTCATGGACTGGAAGAACATGGATTGAAGCCCAGAATATGATCCAATGTCTTATTGGCCCATTTTTAGTTTAAAGAAAGGGCTGGAGACATACACGTACCAGAGAAGAGAAGCCTAAGTAGAATATTGAATCTAAAACTTTCGGATGATTATACCTTTGTACAATTTAAAGCCTATATCAAGTAATCACCTTGTAATTAATCTATAATTAGGATAACTACTTAATAAAGTATGGATAGGTTTTCTTTTTTCTTACAGAAAATTATTATTTTTAATGCTCTCAAATGTCTGTAGTAACTCATAAATCATGTACTCCAAAATAAATTGTGTGACAAATTCAGCCTAAGAGAATCCATTAACAGTAAGACAATACAATCCCGATTACCTAGCATTTAAAGAAACTTGCAGAGTTACGCAGTCATAGAAGAGCTTCCCATATTTCAAGGCTTTAAAAAGATCCCACGAATTTGTTGGACCATCCTTAAAAGAGCAAATTATGATGATCTGATCTCAAATTAAAGGATCATTCATATAACTATTGCATAATATAATGTAAGAGATCAGCTTAGGACTTAATGTTCCAGATTGCTGGATTAGTTTAGGCACTAGAACAATTTTGCAACAATGCAACCTTTGTGCTTTGTCTCAATGCGAACTTTGGGATATGTATGCCTTGACAAAAAAGTTACATGATCGTGGTTAGTTTACACATAAATGTATGAATGTATTACTCAATTACTAAAAGTCCTAACCGCAAAAACAATGTTCACACCGATTTTAGTTTTAAATTGGGATGAAATGAGCTCCACAGAATAGAGTTGTGCTGTGCCCACGTTATCAAAGGATTTTGCGGAATATATTCGTACAATTTGTTGGTGAAATTTACAGTTGATATAGTAGGAAATGCAATGTGGATGGAGTCAGCGCAATTTAATGCTTGCAGGACTTTTGGTATGTATCGTGGACATCTAGATTTTTTTCATTTAATTTATTCTTAAAATTTTATTTTTTTAAAATTATTATATTTCATTAAATAAATACACATATTTTTATTAATATTCTAAAACTATGTGTGTGAATATTATTTTTAAAATATTAAATTATAATAAATTTTTGAGCAATTAAATGAACTCGTGTCTGAAACATTACCCTGTGAGAAGCTGACAAATGAGTGTCAACTGTCAATGCAGACACTTGCGTTTCATCCCAGATACGATAAACATTAGGGTTAAGTAATTCTCGCCGGGGAACCAATGCTGAGGGATAATAAATAATCAATAATTTCGGCTACAGTTAATTCATACTCGTACGTACATTTTCTCGAAGGTCCCGTCCCGACTGCAAAATCTAGTCGACCCTCTTGTCATTGTCGTGGGACTAGAATTGAACACTTGGTCGAAACTTGAACGTAAACCTCGGTGACGTGTAGAATAGGACCAGGGGACCTCTGCACTTACAAAGTCGATTCATGGGTACTTCTGGAGCGAAAGTCAGGGCAAAAGAAGACGAGGCAGATACAATTAAAACTGCGGAAAGGTGAGGCATAACAAGAAGAACTTGTGACACACATCCCTGTTTATTCAGATTAACGTTAAGCAAAGTACATGTACTGCACGACGTACGAATTGCTGCTTTGGAAAGACATGTAAAAATTGTAAAAATGTATATGAAGCCTTATTACATGCCCAGGAACAAACGTGAAAGGAAAATAACGGAAAAATGCGGAATATCTGATTTCGTTTCCATTCCGATTTTTCGGACGCTCATACGGGGCTTCAAACGATCCCGATTCTCCGCGTAGCTGAAGAGAGTATCGACCACGGCAACGGGATTAAGGTCTTTCTACGGTTTCCGACAACGCAGCGCTCCGAATGGGTCATAGAACCGAATGCTACGAATGATAACCGTAACTGTAGGAGACCTTAACCTTATATATACAGCTTCCTTATGGGGCTTTCCCATCACAAGCTCCACGGGGTCCGGTCCACACTGAAAGAGACTCATTTTCCACCCGAACTTCGACCCATTGATTAAGATCATTTATTGGGCCACTTTATTATCTTATCTAGGATCAAATTACGTCACGTAATCGGTAATTTAATTTAAAACCAAAAAACACAATTAATGTGTGTCCAAAATTAATGGGAAAATCTAACACTAACAACCTGAAACTCATTTCAGGTACCTATATGTTCAATGGGGTGTAGAATTGGCAAATACGGTGGTTTTTGTTGGGGAATCTGGGGACACAGATTATGAAGGATTACTTGGTGGGCTACACAAAAGCGTAATAATGAAGGGGTTTTTTACTACAAATGATCAACTCCACAGCAACAGAAGTTACCCTCTATCAGATGTCATTCCATCTGATAGCCCCAACGTCATCCAAACAAGTAAAGACTGCTCCAGTTCCAATATCCGGGACTCCTTGGGGCAATTTGGATGCATCAAGGATTAGAAGGTGCCAAATTATTTCATTCAATTCAAATTTGTGCAAGATCCTCTCCACAAACACACCCTAAGATATTTATATCTCCCTTTTCCCAACTGATGTATTATCTTGCAAAAGTCATGCTCTTATAGTCATGTTGGGATTGGACATATAGTTGTTATAGTTGTCACAAATGACTCTTGTACATAGGAGTAGGGTTAGTTGTAGCATGAACATTTCAGAACCTTTATGTGTCACGAGCTCCAGGAGCCGCTCCTTGTCCGTGCTCCTAGCATCGGCGTTCACTCCCCGTCCTCTTTCGGCCTCGGGTGTCACATGTCCACCAACTTCCGCTTGGTTTGTCCCCGAACCACACTGTACTAGAAGAGGTCCCGCTCTGATACAAAATGTTACGACCCAGGACCCCCATAAGCCTAAGTCGCACTCACATGTCATCTCCTCAACCCGGTCGCTCTTCCACAGAACCTTAACCGTGGGAACCTCCTTGCTGCGCAACCGCTTGATCTGTCGACAAAGCATGCTGGGAAGGTCTAGTATTGGTTTGTGGAGACAGTCGTCATATCTGTATGTGACATTGACGTGCGACTTAGACTTATGGGAGCCTGGGTCGTAACATTATGTTTCCAGGTTAAACCTACTGATGGGATTACTTGCAGACAATAGTATCTCATAGATAAGAAAACTTATCCCGTGTCTTTGTCTTAATTTAGACAATGGTCCTTGTACAGGCAGAGATTGTCATAAGCAAAGCATAAATCACTATCTTCTAAATCTGCTTAGATTTGTCATCTGTAACTCAAACTGGAGAACTGGATGCTCCAATACCAACCTAACAAATTATAAATGTTATGTACATTCAGTCTTCCCAACTGGTAACAAATGTGTATTCTGTTACATGTATCTCATAAGTTATATTTCCTTTACATAGTAACTCATAGAATACAAAAAACATGATTTCCATTCATCTATTTGGAACAAATTTGGCTATTTGTATGATAAAAGTTCAGGGACTGGTGGAGATTCTGCTTTAATCTTATATCTTGCTGAAAATGATATATACGTCTGTTAATATGTTGCAAGTCATATCTTAGTACTAATGCAGAGACAAACAGTTCTAATCATTCAAAAGATTTCTTTTGGGTGAGTGATTTCATATTAGATAGACAGAAATATAGTTTCCTTATGGCCTATGTTGTCTTTTATGTCATCTAACTAATGCCAAATCTGCTAAAGGGCTCCACTAAACTCCTTGTTGAAACAAATAACTCCTCAGAAACTACCGAAAAGTCCATTGGACAACCTCTACTCCATCCAAGGCATTTCATTAGTGAAATGGAGAATATTAGTAGCCTTTACCAAAAAATCCATTGGACAACCTCTCCACTGCTGTCATATTCGAAAATGATAATGTCATTTTGTGTTCACGTTTGAATTATGTATAGAAATATATTATCATTTTGTGCTGAAGAGTTAAGGCTCTTGGCTTTTCTTGATTTTGCTCTCTTTCTTGTTTCTGTTGTTAGGCTAATGCTGAGAAAAAGTTGGTGAAGCTAATCCAGTTGGGTTATACCAAACCTAAATCCCAAGTATTATCCTCTTTAAGTCTTAACACATACAGAAGATACATCCTTCCATTTGATACACACCATGTGCCTACATATAGTGTTGCTATGTGGACAGAAAACTTGGAGGAAGTCAGATTCTCTTTACTTCATTTTGCTAGACCTGCAACTCCAGGATTGAAAGCACATGGTGCTGAATAGGTACGTTGTGATACAGTACTTTATTAAACTTTGTGCACGAGGATTTTCTCAATTACATCGCATGATTGACATATGCTTATGGTCTAGCATCTTCTGCTCTATTTTCTGGTCATGATGTACTTCTCTTACTTGTGCACGTATAAATTACAAAAAGGAACACTGATTTGATCTAGTTCTAGTTATCTTTTGCTTATTTGAAAATTTCATATCAATTTCTCTATATTGATCGTAAGTTATAATTACCCATTTGTAGAGTTTTGGTCATATATCTTTCGCATATTCAAAATTTAGGTACTATGACAGCAGAAATGACATGTTACAAGTTATATAATCCCAAATTTGGATAAGAATGGAAGATGATCCACCAAAAAGTAGTAACATCTTGTGATCGTCAATTCGATAAAGTAGAACCATGCTTGTCGCCAATAAGGATTTATATACAAGACTGAAACTACTCCCAATAATATAATGGTGAATGTAACCCAAAAACTTATCTGAAAAACTTCAATGTCTATGAAACCATCATCATCTACATCATCTGTAACACTCTCTTTTGTCATGGTTGATTCTGTTGGAGTGCAATTCTTGGGCAGGGGTAATCCACAAAGAAAAGGATTTCCTTGATAGCTGCTTTCTTCAAATGTTGCAAATTGTGTAACTCTTTCAAGCGTCTTGCCAGAAATATTGTTATAAGCTACACTAAACACTTCTAAAGATTTTAACTGTACCAACTAAGGAGGAAGTGTTCCATTCAAGTTATTGTAGGATAAATCTAAACTCTCCACCTCAATCATATGGGAAAATGACAATGGGATATGCCCTATCAAATTATTATGGGCTAAGTTCAACGTCTTCATACCTTCTTTGTTTCCAATTTCCGAAGGAATTGGACATGTCAAGTTGTTACTTGAGATATCTAATCCAATGAAACCAATGTAATACATACGGTATATGTTGTACATGTATTTGTTTCCCTTCACACCAAACTCAACAATTTCATCAAATATACTGTAATCTTTGTAAGGAAGAGTTTCAGAGGTATCACTTTTGTGTTGATGATTGATTGAGAAAGTGCGGAGCCTATTATGGGAAAGATCAACAACCTTTAATTCCTTCATCATCTTCCATAAATAAGTTGGGATCTCACCTTCCAAGTCGTTATAATTTAGTAGAACATATTTCAATCTGTACAAATTCTCGATCGAGTTAGGTATGCCACCAGTTAAATAGTTATAGCTGAGGTCTAGTGTTTCAACAGGAGAGTTAGTAAATACATTAGGAAAAGGTCCTTCAAGTCTATTATGGGATAAATGAATGTGTATAGCTCGTGGATGTATAAATATTGAAGGTAGGCTTCCAGAGAAGTTATTGTTTGACAAATCCAAGAAAGAAAGAGACGAAATAGACCAAATCCACTCTGGTATTTTGCCAAATAAATTATTGTCGCTCATGATCAATACTTGAAGAGAACAATTGGATAAGCTATTTGGAATCATTCCAATGAAATCGTTTTTGGGCAAGATTAAACGTTGTAGCATTGGAAAATACCTTGAAATGTCTGTAAGAATTTGGCCATAAAATAGATTACCGGAAATGTTCAAGTAGTTCAACCCATGAGAATGAATTGGCAAATGCAACATTCCCGAAAGAGAGCAATTGCCCAAGGAAAGGTCATCCAAATTCGTATTGTTGTCTAGTAACCAACTTGGAAATCCATATCCCCTCATTTGAATACCAGAAAGATAAAGAAATCTCAAATCATGCTGATGGTGTAGAAATCTGGGAAATAATACCCCTTTTTCTCCATATGTAGAGGACAAACTAAGTACTTCCAATTGAAACTTAGGAGCAAAATTATTATCAACCCCACCACTTTCTGCGTACACCTCATTCCCCTCAGCATGAAAATACTTAAATTTAGAATGATTGAGAAATGGTGAGAGTGATATTGGAATTTGAAATTGATTATCGAAAATATCTATGTGCTCAATGGATGTGAGACTCTTCAAGGGAGATGCAGATATATTTCTAGTGAAGTGATTGGAGCACAAGTCCAAATATTGAAGAAGTGTCAAATTCGCCAAACAAGGAGGCAAGGTGACACTAATATTATTGTCTCCTAGATCAAGCTTCTGGAGATTCTTCAACTTGCATAATTCTAAAAATAAATTGAGAGAATATTAGAGAATAGAGAGAAAAATACTAATTCCTCAAAATTTAAGTTAACTCATAAAAAAAGGGTACCATTAATGCTGCCACTGAGCTCACAACTTGTCAGCTCTAAAGATTCAAGTGAAGTAGTATTTGCAATGGAGTTGAGGAAACTATTGCCCGCAATATTATAACTCAAATCTAAATGTTTCAAGTTCTTGAAACGAGGGAAACCTACAGAAACCACACAACAAAAAGATAATATTTTCAATTATTAATTATTTTAAGGATTTTTCAATAAAAATAACATGCTTATAAATCATTAATTATAATTATAAGTATTTCTAAACATTACATGTGTTTGCAACTGTAAATGATAATTTAACTTTTTTTGGTCATTCTTAGTTATTAACAAATTAAAGCATAAATTACTCTTGAATTTGATAAACACAATAGTTACTACTTACTTTGAATGTTGAGTGTCTCATAGTGGATCATCGGTAAGGACAAGAGCCTCAAAGATTGAAGCATTCTAAGTGATAGAAAGAAGTTATCATCCATGTCAGAACCATCCAAAAACAACTCTTCCAATTTATTTAGATCCGCTTACATTGCATAACAAATTTCAAAGACAAAAAAATAAAATAAATTAACAACTGCAAAATAATAAAGGTGTAATAACAAGTAAATGTTCAGTTATAAACATTAGTTACCTTGTGGGAATATTACTCTTTTGAAATTATTAGCTTCCAAATTAAGAGACTTAAGGTTTTTGAATGCTTTTAATGATTGTGGTTCAAAGCTGCTTCCGTTACAAACCCAATTGGAAAGCTCAAGGATGCTTATGTTGCTTGAACTTGGGATATCTATCACCAATAAATAAACAACATAGAGAAAGTATTATTCTCATAAACTTAGCATCAAAATGAAAAACAGACTGATGGCTTAACTGTCGCTAGTCCGCCCCAAACCTTCCTTTGTTAGTTATTATGCATTAAAATTAAAATTACTTTGTTAGTTGCAATTAATAATATGATAAAATATAAATTAATAGTTTATAAGAAAAAGAAAAAAAGATGTACCTTTCATATAAATTGATCCACTCAATTTATTATAACTCAATGACAAATTTTTGAGAGATTGAAATCCATGAAGCATTGATAAAATATTATTAGTCAAACCATTTCATCCAAATAAAGAGTCTCCAAATTGCTCAACTTTTGCAATCCTTCAAAACCTGCAGTATTTAAATGTTAGAACTTGCTTAACAAAACAAATTAAGTTGACATATGAATGAGAAAATGGTATTAGTATATGATATCATATGGTGTCATATATCATTGGTAGAAGACTGAGTTTGTTGTCGTGTATTCCAAATATATATTTATACATTTTTATCATGTTAAAATGCATTTATTTTACTAGAAATTAAAATAAATATCTTGTTATATTATTAAAAATAACTTGATAAAAAATTTCCAAAGACATCCTAAAATTTAGAGAGAAAAATAAACTAATTATTCATGAATGTATTAATGGTTATATAGTCTGTGGGACAAGGCAAACAAATCATAATCTAACTAAAACTTCTTATAGGGAACAAAAATTGTTATCATTTTACAAGTTGCAGTGTTGAACAAGTTGGTAATTTGATATAGATGATCTGATACTGATCTTTTGGAGTAGACTTGACTTTTTGGATAATAATTCATCCCAACACATTATGTGGGATCATCACTGACTCCCAAGTGGTCCAACCGTGTTTGCTCTTCCAATAACCACACTTGACTTCATTGGTAGAAGAGTCAAGAAAATTGTTAAGCTTGACAATAAAAATTAATGACGGTTTACACTGTAGATAATCAAAAACAGCCTTTTGGTCTAGCTATGGAATAACAAAATGTACTCTGACGTGAAGAAGGAATGCTCTCCATTCCACACGTTTCCTCAAAAGAAAAAAGACTCGGATTAGTCATGAAAGGAATTTCTGAGTCCTGCAGTACACTCAACGTTGCCAATCTTACATAATCGTCATTTTTTCTTAATAAATTAGTTGTCCATAAATAAATTTAGTCTTAAAAGAAATTTCTGAGTCCTGCAGTACATTCAAATTAGTTTCATAAGAGAAATTGAAGAATTATATAGAATTCTTAACGGTTCATCTGTTTTTTATTAAATAAAAATCAAATAATTTAAATACAAATGTAATAATACTAAATTCTTTTACAATATTATTTTCCAGTGAAGAAATATTAATACAATCATTATTCTCATGCCTTAAACTAAATTAAGGACAAATAAAAAAACGCAATAATTCAAAAATTCGCCAACACAAAAAGGCAAGGTGCCACTGATATTATTGCTCCTGAAGATTAATGTATAGCTCATTGATACCCTTGTTGTATCGTTGCATACAACTCTCTCCCATTCACAACAGTCCATATTCATCTCTCTTTCACAAAAGTTACCATGACTTGGTAACTTTTCATATAAATGCTCTGATGGTCATCACTTAACGTGTATGTTTGGAGTAGACTTCAACAATAATTCATCATGTCATTGTCATTTATCAGTGCAAATTTGGTTGCTGTCGAGGTTTTTCGGTTTAGACGAATTGGTTTATATATTAATTAATTTTATCTCTCCACAATAATCAAAACTACAGATTCTCAGCATAATTTAATTAGACAAACTTAAAGAAAATTTACGTACAATAATAGCAGAAATGACATGTTACAAGTTATGTAATCCCAAATTTGGATAGGAATGGAAGATGATCCACCAAAAATTGTGTTAACACCCGGTTCCAAAATAAGGCAATTACCGAATAATGTCGAGCCAAGGTAAATAGTCAGACCGGAAACTAAGGAAAATGAATGGGAAAACGCTTGCCAATGGTAGGGGTTCGATATCCTCTAGGCAGGAGCATCGGCAGCTGAGCGACAAATAACAGATCGGCTAACTATAGTAAAAGGATCGGCAGCTGATTGAAATAAATAACCAAGGGACGGATCGGTAGGACAAAGCTATCCGAGGGACAACAGGATATCGACAGGGGCGTAATACTAGCCGATTCTTAGCCGATCGAAAGAGAGATGAACAGAAATAAGCAAGCCCAAATACCTGAAGATACGCTCGGATCCGCATACATAAATGTGTAATCATACAACGGTCAGTTCAAATCAAGATTTCCCGGGATTTGGTAAACAAAATCCGCATACATAAATGCGTAATCAGGCAGTGGTCACATCAGATCTAGATGGCGGTAATATACGACAATTTTGGTAGGTGAAGATTGCACATATCATAAAGATATTTGTACAAATATATAGCATTTGAGTATAATACAAAGTTGTAACCCTATAAATATCAAGTGTAAATACAACGAGAAACTCTCGACATTTCAAACATTCAACTTATATTGCTTCAGCTTTCTTTCGCTTTACTTTTCTTAGTTTAACTCTCAACTCGCCGTCCACACCAGACGTTTTTTGGAATAGTCTGGGAACCCACAGTCAGGAGACAGAATCCCTCTCCTAGCGCAAATCGACTGAACTTTGGGAATCATTGTTATCCCTATTAACCAGCACCTCGGCTACCTTCATAATATTTCAATGATAACAAAGTGGTAACATATTGTGATCATCAATTCGATGAAGTAGAACCATGCTTGTCGCCAATAAGGACTTATATACAAGACTGAAACTATTCCCAATAATATAATGGTGAAAGTAACCCAAAAGCTTATCTGAAAAATCTCCATATCTATGAAACCATCATCATCTACATCATTTGGAGCACTCTCTTTTGTCATTGTCGAATCTATTAGAGTGCAATTCTTGGGTAGGGGTAATCCACAGAGAAAAGAATTTCCTTGATAGCTGTTTTGTTCAAATGTTGCAAATTGTCCAACTCTTTCCGGCGTCTTGCCAGAAATATTGTTGTAAGCCACACTGAACACTTCTAAAGATTTTAATTGTACTAACTGAGAAGGAAGTGTTCCATTCAAGCTATTGTAGGACAAATCTAAACTCTCCACTTCAGTCATATTGGAAAATGACAATGGAATATGTCCTATCAAATTATTATGGGATAAGTTCAATGTCTTTATACCTTCTTTGTTTCCAATTTTTGGAGGAATTGGACATATTAAGTTGTTACTTGAGAGATCTAATCCAATGAAACCAATGTCATATACACGTCTTGTGCCGTATTGGTAAGTGTTTCCTTTTTCTACCAATTCAAGAGATTCATAATAGTAAGAGACATAACCATCCTCAGTAGGAGTTTCGAAAGTATCGTTCTTGAGTGAGAGAGTGTCAAACCTATTATGAGAAAGATCAACGAACTTCAATTTATTCATCATCTTCCATAGATAAATAGGTATTTCACCTTCCAAATTATTATGATTTAGTAGAACATATGTCAACCCGTACAAATTCTTGAATGAGTTTGGTATACCACCAGTTAAGTAATTATAACTGAGATCTAGTATGGCCACACTAGAGTTAGGAAGTACACTGGGAAAAGGTCCTTCGAGTTTGTTATGGGATAAATAGATGTGTGCAACTTGTGGAGGTATGAACATTGAGGGTAGGCTTCCAAAAAGGTTATTATTTGACAGATCCAAGACTGAAAGAGATGACATATTCCCAATCCACTCAGGTATCATACCAGATAAGTTATTGTGATTCAAGCCTAATAATTTTAAGCGAGAACAATTAGACAAGCTATCTGGAATCTTTCCAATGAAATCGTTTATGCGGAAGGATAAATAGGTTAGCATTGGAAAATATCTTCCAATTTCTGTAGGAATGTGGCCATAAAATTGATTGAAGGAAATGTTCAAGTAGCCCAACTTTGGGTGAGGATGAATTGACAAATGCAACATTCCCGAAAGAGAGCAATTGCCCAAAGAAAGGTATTCCAAATTCGTATTGTTGTCTAATAACCAACTTGGAAATCCAGCTCCCCTCATTTGAATACCAAAAAGATAAAGATATCTCAATTCGTGCTGATGGTGTAGAAATCTGGGCAATGATACATCTCCTTCTCCATATGTTGAGGACATGAAAAGTTCCAGTAGCTGAAATTTAGGAGTCAAATTATTATAAACCCCACCACTTTCTGCATACACCTCGTTCCCATCAGCATATAAATGCTTGAGTTTAGAATGATTGAGAAATGAAGAGAGTGATATTGGAATTTGAAACTGATTATTCTCAATTCCTAGGTACTCAATGGATGTGAGACTCTTCAAGGGAGATGCAGAAATATTTCCGGTGAAGTGATTGAAGTATAGATCCAAATACTGAAGAAGTGTCAAATTCGCCGAACAAGGAGGCAATGTGCCACTAATATTATTGGATCCTAGATCAAGCTCTCGGAGATTCTTCAACTTGCATAATTCTAAAAATAAATGGAGAGAACATTAGAGAATAGAGAGAAGCATAGTAATTTCTAAAATTTTAAGTTAATTCATAAAAAAGGTACCATCAATACTGCCAGTGAGCTCACAATTTGTCAACTTTAAAGATTCAAGTGAAGTAGTATTTGCAATGAAGTTGAGGACGCTATTTCCCACAACGCTATAACTCAAATCTAAACGTTTCAAGTTCTTGAAATGGGAGAAACCTATAAAAACCACACAAAAAAAGATAATATTTTCAATTATTAAAATTTTAAGGATTTTTAAAAAAATAACATGCATATAAATCATTAATTATAATTATAAGTATTTCTAAACATTACATGTTTTGCAACTCTAAATGATAATTTAATTTTTGGTCATCCTTAGTTATAATTATAATTAAGACATCAATTACTACTTACTTTGAATGTTGAGTGTCTCATAGTGTATGCTCTGTAAGGACAAGAGCCTCAAAGATCGAAGTGCTCCAAGCGACAGGAGGAAGTTTTCATCCATGTTAGAATCATCCAAGAACAACTCTTCCAATTTATTTAGATCATCTTAAATTGCATAACAAATTTCAAGACAATAAGAAAAATAATTTAACAACTGCATAATAATAAATGCGTAATAACAAGTAAATGTTTAATTATAAACTTTAGCTACCTTGTGGGAATAGTACTCCTCTGAAATTATTAGATCTCAAATAAAGAGACTTAAGATTTTGTAATGCCTTTAATGACTGTAATTGGAAGCTGCTTCCGTTACAAACTCCATCGGAAAACGAAAGAATGCTTATGTTGCTTGAACTTTGGATATCTATCACCAATAAATAAACAACATAGAGAAAGTATTATTCCCATAAACTTACCATCACCATGGCAAACATAATGATGTTGTAACTATTGCTAGTACTCTCAACCTTCCTAACACCGTAAAAAGTTAGTTTTAACCCACTAGTTCCTCGGTCTAGTCGTTCCTTTCTCTTAACATTCTTTGTATTGGATTTCCTTTGTCAGAAACCAGGTTTATTTTTGTAATTCCCTTGGATTTTTAATATATTTCTTTTAATTTTATAAAAATATAATAAAGAGTGAAATATTAAAAATTTAAGATAAGATTAATAAAAAATATTTAAATTTTATCTAAATTTATACCTTTAGAAGAAACAAACTTCCCAATATTGTTGCCGCTTAAGTGTAACTCCTCCAAGTTAGGTATGTTGACCAAATCTAGTAAATAATAAAAAAATAAGTATATATCATAATTATTATGCATTAAAAATTAAAAGTACTTTGTTAATTATAATTAATAATATACTAAATATAAATTAATATTTATAAGGAAAAAAAGATGTACCTTTCATATAAATTGATCCTCTCAATTTATTAAACTTCAGTGATAAAATTTTGAGAGAATGAAATCCGTAAATCATTGATAAAATATTATTAGTCAAACCATTCCCATCCAAATACAGAGTCTCCAAATTGCTCAACCTTTGCAATCCTTCAAAACCTGCGGTATTTACATGCTCAATAAAATAAATTAAGTTGAATTAAATTGGCAAGACATGACAGTCCGTCCATATATATGTAAGAGTAATGGGGAGGGAGTTTGACATATAAATGAGAAAAAAGGTATTATTTTGTGATATCATATGGTGTTAACAGAAATAAGAACAACCTTCATTCTCTACGCAACAAACAATGTTGTTGACGCTTAAATCAAGACTTCTGAGTTGTTGAAAAGGAAGGAACACTGAGGCATTGAACTTCCATTCTCCTAAACTCTCATCTCTAAAATAATAAAGATCTAGCTCATTGACACGCCCTGTTGTATCGTTGCATACAACTCTGTCCCATTTACAACAGTCGATATTCAAATCCCATAGCAGCCGAGATGTGTCGTTTGGGTAATTGAAGGAATGTCGGAGCTGCAACAGTGCGGCTCTCTCCTCCTCCAAACAACCATGGGAGCTCCACCATTGTAATAGTAATAATAATACTATCATAATAATCACTTCTTTTTGTAACCTCATGTTGTAATAGTCTGCTCTCGCCATTTCTACCGATTGACTAGTACTCTTGTTGCTATTTGAACAAATAATGAACAGCCACAAGCATTTTATAGCACCATTATGATAGTGACCCATCTTATGTGGAAGTTTTTGAACAAATGTTAATGCCTCCTCTGTAAAATTTCTTATGTGGACCAAAAATCATCCCATTTTGTATGTTGCAGTGTTGATTAAGTTGGTATGATGCCTTTTTTCTTAGATATAGATGCTTTGATTGTTGGAAATCACAGTCAACGTCAATCAACACTTAATTTGTGGATCAAATCTCAGTGAATAAATCAAATTGTAATTGTTGTAATTAAGTCCTAAAGTTTAGATGTTTGTTTGTCTATTTGCCTCTTTTAGACTAACGTTTTCCTTTATATTCAATGTATATGAGTTGTACAGAAACATATACGAAAATACAAAAAAAACTTTTCTTATTCTTCTCTTCATTGTCAGTTTCTTTATGGTATCAAAGCCCCATCCTGGTGCCTGATATTGCCCACTTTGCTTCTGCTAATATCATTGATCACCATGACTGAAACGTTATCAGAGAAAAAGTTAACAGGGGTTATGGATTTCAACGATCCCTATTATATTCACCCCTCAAATCACACTGGGCACGCTATCGTCAATCAACCCTTGGAGGGTGACAATTATGCGACATGGAGTCGCGCCATGATGATGTCTCTAGAAGCTAAGAACAAGCTTGGCTTTGTCGACGGCACAATCAAAGCGTTGTGAGAAGGACCCAAAATTTGGAGCTTGGAGAAGATGCAATCAGATTGTGAAGTCTTGGATCCTCAATTCAATTAGCCCAACCTTGACGAATACCGTAATTTTCTCCAACACAGCCGCTGAAGTCTGGGCAGATCTTAACGAACAGTTCTCATAGGGAAATCTTTCCCGTATTTTTGAACTCAAACGAGGGATCGCTGAGCACCGTCAGCAACAACAGTCCATAGTAGTCTACTATACGACGCTCAAGTCCTTTTGGGATGAGCTGGGTTCGTACAACGACCCACCTTCATGTAATTGTGTAGGTTTGAAGCAGATCGCTGAAAGGGAAGAGCAGGAGCAGATCCTTCAATTCCTCATGGGGCTGAATGACACATACTCTGCCATTCGTGGACAAATCCTTTTGATGCAACCACTTCCCAATATCAGAAAAATCTATTCACTCCTACTCCAAGAAGAAAAACAGCGACAACTTGCTGATGCTCGTGATGGCAATATTCATGCTATGAACGTAAAGAAAAACACAAAGAATATAGAGAATAGGCAGACTACAAAATCACAAGACAACAAAGGGAAATCCTTATACTGCACACACTGTGAAGGTGATGCACACACAGTTGATCGCTGCTACTACATCATCGGCTTTCCACCAGGGCACAAGTTCCATGGAAAAGCAATTAAGCCACCAAACAGGAACAAGCATTTTACAGCCAATAACGCTCATGGCACGACCAAACCCACCATTGCAGAGAATGCACATCAATACTGTCCTCAATTCACAAAGGAGGAGTACACTCAAATAAAGGCCTTACTTGGTAAAACCCAATTTTGTGGAAATGTGATAGGTAAACTTAATCCCAAATGTTATACGTCTTGGATCATTGATAGTAGTGCAAGTGATCATATATCCTCCTCCCCTCATCTTTTGCATCAAACACCTTACAATGACACAGTTGGTTTACCTAATGGCTCACATATAGATATTCTATCTGTTGGTTCAGTACAAGTTAATCCCAATTTATTCATGAAAAATGTCCTTCATGTACCTTCCTTTCGGGTCAATTTACTCTCAGTCAGTAAAATTACTCGTGATTTACGTTGTATCGTCATATTCCATCCTAAATTTTGTATCTTATAGGACTTGAAAACGATGAAGGTGATTGGCCTGGGGAAGGAGCATAATGGTCTCTATTACTTGTCCAAACACATAGCCATCAAGCCATCACTAGAAATTCGAGCCAACATCGTCTCTACCATTCCAGATTTATGGCACTGCCGCCTAGGACATCCCTCTACTGCACCATTACAATTTTTATCCAAGACAGTTCCTAATATTTCTTTTCATCATCATAAGCATTGTGACATTTGCCCTATGGCAAAACAAACTAGATTGCCTTTCAATTTAAGTTCAACTTCATCACTTGCGCCTTTTGATCTCATACATTGTGACATTTGGGGTCCCCATCGCACTCATTCACATTCTGGTGCCCGTTATTTTTTAACTATTGTAGATGATTTCTCACGCTACACTTGGATACATCTTATGACTTTTAAATCAGAAACACAAGGTTTACTAAAATCCTTCATCGCGTTTGTCAAAACACAATTCCAATGTAGTGTTAAACAAGTTAGGGCAGACAAGGGAAGTGAGTTCATTTCAATGCGACCTCTTTTTAACGACTTGGGCATTCTTTTTCAACATTCTTGTCCAGCAACACCACAACAAAATGGAGTCGTAGAGTGAAAACATCGTCACCTCTTAAATGTTGCTCGTGCTCTACGATTTCAAGCTCATCTACCACTGACATTTTGGGGGGAAAGCATCCTTACTGCTACTTACATAATAAACAGATTACCCACACCCGTTCTCTCCAAAAGCACACCATATGAAAAGCTCCATAACACCACACCTCAATATACTCATATGAAAGTATTTGGTTGTTTATGTTAGGCCACCAGCACTAAACTTTCACACAAGTTCGATTCTAGAGCACGCAAATGCATTTTTGTGGGTTACCCTCTTGGCCAAAAGGTGTATCGCCAATATGATCTCTCTACCAAAACTTTCTTTTCCAGTCGAGATGCCACCTTCCATGAAACAATATTCCCATTTTCTACTCAACCCCAGGACATACAACCTGATTACCCATAGTCCTTAACCTTACCTTTGCCTTTACCAGATGTCACATATCAACCCACACTCTTTAACCCCTCCAGCATGTCGCATACACCCACATACCTCACACCAATACCTCCATCACCAAATATTACAACGTCCTCCCACACTCAGCCCAACCTATTCCATGACACCATTCCACCCAACCTCACTCCCTCCTCTTCACCTCATACCACACCGTCGTCCCCACCCTTTATGCAACTACCACCTCTTGAACCTCTCCACTCTACCCTTGACACACCCATACCGTCAACAGTCCCCACTCCACATGTCGTTCCTCAACGTAGTCAATGTGAACAACACCCACCACCATACCTCCAAGATTACCACTGCTCCAACGCCATCATGCTTCCCCCCGGGTCGTCGTCTTCTCGTCAAGGTACTCATCACCCTTTATCTAAGTTTGTTTCTTATGATCATTTATCTCCATCTCACCGGTGTTTTATCACTAGTCTCTCTGCCCATAGCGAACCAAAATCCTTTTGTAATGACCCGAATCCTACCCTAGTATAAATTGTGCAAATTAATTGTGGAGAATATTAGATTAAGTAAAAATATGTGAAATTGGAGTTAAATGATTTGTTAAGAAAGTGGAAAAAAAAAATATATCGTGCATTTAATTTGGGCTTATTGGAATAAATAAGTGGGTGTTGAGAAAATTTATTTGGATTTCAAGTCTTTAAA
>JANIMX020113683.1:0-12004 GCA_024582655.2 Erythroxylum kunthianum | reverse complement strand
TAAAGAAAACTAAGCATAAAGTAATTTTATTTCATCCCTTGTTGCCCTTTCTGTCCCTTTAATTCTCGTTTTTCATTCCACCAAAATAAAGCCTGTGGTTGACTACTATTCCCTCTTTTATTTCGATTATAAACTCTAAAATCTTTTGCATCAATATGTGTGTGTGTCTGTGTGTGTGTGTCTGTGTGTACATGCCTGGATGATTTAAACAGAACTTGTCATAGAAGATCAAACTTTCTCCTTTATCTTATCAGGGACGTTCAAGCTTGCACCTAACTCATGTTACTTTCAGTCCAAATGGAGAGGAGGTTCTCCTTAGTTATAGTGGGGAGCATGTATACCTAATGAATGTTGATCATGGTATGTTTTTTCATCGTGTGAGATTGGATTTTCTGCCCAGATGGTAATGGTACTTGATAATCTAATCCTTAGTTTAATTTTCTAGTTGTCTATGGTCTTCCTGGAATTGTAAACTTAACCTGTGACCTTTAGCCTTCACAAATGCAATTGATTGCTGTTGGGAAATTTTGTTTTCTTGTTACTTTTCAAAGTTAATTTTGTTTTCTTGCAACTTTTCAAAGTTCTGTCAAATTCCCTTTTTTCTTTTATCCTCACTTAATTTATTAATGCTTAGTTAGACTGTTTGTCATTGGGTCAGTCGTTATCAAACTTAGCTGAATGATTTATGAAGTACTTCTTTGCAGGTAGTGGAAATGCCATGCAGTACAATATAGGAGACCTAACAAAGTTGTCCACCTTCACTCCTTTGTTTAATGGGTTAGAATTGCAGTGGCTACCATCTGATCTACCCAGAACCGTTAGCAGTTCCAAAAGCAATTCTGTGGTGTGTTTTATCTTTTGGTTTGCTTTATTCTTTATTCTCTTTCTGTTTATCAATATTATCCATGCTGAAATGGTTGTTACAGCTGGAGAAATGCAGGAAGCTGATTCAATACGCTGAAAAATGCTTAGAGGAAGGGGCAAATTATTTTTATGGAATTGAGGCTTGCGTTGAAGTTCTGGATGGTCATGGTCAAGATGTTGATCCCATGCTTAGGCAGGAAGGCCTCTGCATTCATGCAGCATTGTTACTTAAGGTTTCTGACAAGCTTTATTGAATATCAGTTTTCCATTTCCTTTATATTTTATTAATTGTCTTGTTTGTGCTGTAATTTTCAGCGGAAGTGGAAGAATGATGTGCACATGGCCATAAGGGATTGCTATAGTGCTCGTAGAATCAACAGTTCTTCCTTTAGAGCTCTCTACTATATGTCCGAAGCTTTGTCACAGGTATGCTTATAATAGTAATCTGTGGTTTCATCTGTTTCAACATTCACTATTAACTGTGTAGTTTCTGCTTCGTTAATCATTCATGTTGCTGCAGACATAGCATTTATTTACATGTTGCAATTTTCTTTGAATATGGTCTTTCCAGTTCCACTCACTTAGATAATCTTCCTCATAGGGATTGAAATTGGGTTAATAAGATAACCAAGTTCAAAATTGTTGAATTTGCACTTAAAAAAAAAAAAACTTGTTGCCTCTTAACTATGTATGCACATGCTTTTAATTTTGTATGTATATGTGCAATTTATGTGTATAAAACTTGCAAAAAGATAACAACTTTTGGTGGTCTACATGCATCTTTGACTACTTTTGGTGTTATACAATCACTTCTCGTTACGCACATTGTAGGAACAACTTTTTTGTAAACATTAGGCGCCAGAAGGTTTAGAGAGATTAATTATTATATACCGAGCCTAAGATGGCTGACTGAACCCTGCTAATGGGTTTTTTGTTCCAAAAGAGGGACAGATAAGTGGCTGGTTGTGCTGGCTGCATATATCACGATATTGAACTGCTAATGTGATGCAAAAGAACTTATACCAATCCGATAGCTCAGAAAGCTGCACTCAATTGAGAATATCACAGAAAGTCTATAAGAGAAATAAAAGAGGAAAGATTAATCAATCACAAGCTTTAATTTGGTGGGATGAGGATTGAGAATTGAGTTGACGTCAAAGATAAAGGCTGAAATTTAGATTGTATTAGGATTCCTTATGTTATTCTATTTTAGATATGCTATCCTAGTTGTATAGGACTTATAGAATTTTTATTAGAATAGGATTTAGTTCCTACTATAATAAGGGTTCTAAGAACTATATATATGTGTGTATTCAGCTCTTCATCAATAATAAGCAATCTGTAATTTTTCTACAAACTCGATGTTTTCAACTAGAAGGTGTGATGCTTTCTTCTAAGAGTGATTCCTAGTTTCCTACCTTTCATTCTGTGTGTTCCTTACTAAATTACAGCAAACTTAACCTACATTCTAGCCATCTCAAACCTATATTCTAGCTATATTAAACCTTAAAATCCTAAGCCTAAATTTCCAGCAATTAAACCTTAACATCCCAGCTATAAAAAATCTGAAAATTATGCATTCCTAGCCAAAATTCATCTTTGAAACCTGATATTCCAGCAGCTTAATATCAGCCATACTTCCTAATTTTGTGCTTTTAGCTACTAGTTAATAATTCTTCTATTTGTCCTACATCATAATGTTACTTAGGTTTTCCTTGGCTGTTATAGCTCAGTTGCTGATTAATTAACTTATTGCAGTTGGGGAAATATAAGGAGGCTTTAGAGTTTGCCCTTGCTGCTCAACACTCTGCACCCTCCAATACTGATATGTCTGAATGGGTGGAGAATATAAAAAAGAATCTTGCTTCAGGTTTTTGTTCTGGTTATCTCTTGCTGGAAATTTTCTTTGAAAAATAAAAATCATGAGAAAGGATGTCAAGTCTTCAGTTATTCAACCATCATTTTAGTACCAGTAGCTATGAAAGTACCTATCTTCAATTATTATTCTTTCCTTTTGAGATTAGAACTTTATCTGATTGCATGTTTGTTCGACTAGCTGAAGCTGAAAAGATTAATAAGACAAACGATGGAGTTCCAAGGCCTGAACCTAGAAGTGGTAGAGCACTGTCATTGAGTGACATACTTTATCGATCAGAGGCTAATAGTGATGCTACACAAGATGCTCCTAGGTCTGAAAGGGAAGATTCTGACTATGACGAGGAATTGGAATTGGACTTTGAAACATCCGTTCCAGGTGATGAAGCTCGTGATATTCATTCCAACATTCTTCATGGAAGTCTAAATCTTAGAATTCATAGAAGAGGTGATTCAACTAGAGAAACAAGCTGCACAAATGGCTCATGTGGGTCTCCTTCATCCTCACAAAGTGACCGAACACCTTATAAGGTTCACACTCTGATCTTCATTAAATGTTTTCTTTCCAGTTATCCATTATAGATTAAGAAAAAGCAATTTCTTGTTTTTTCAGTACCCAACTTGGAACTCATGGGAATGCTGTTCTTTAGGTTGGTTATGAAGGTGTTTAGTGTCAAGAAATGGCAATAATTGCTTGTGTTTCTAAGATGGACATACTGGATAATAGCCAATCCCCTTATGGTTATGCAAACAAAACATGCAAGTAGACGTGGATGGATTGTCATTATTGCTTTTTGTCTACAACAATTTGAATGGATTGTTAGATGGGTGAAACATGATGGAGGGAAAAATACTAAAATCATTTGGTTTTTAAGAAGTAGCTTAATGCTTTACTGCATACTTGATTTGACAAATTCTCTCTTTCTGTGCCTCACCTATGCATGCACACACAGGATTATTATATTAAAATACATGAAAGTCCAGATAGTATCAGATATATATCTATCCATGAATCGTTTGATGACCTTTGGACTTGCTGTCTCAATATTACTTCCCATAAATATTGGAGTTCTCTATTGTTGCAGTTGACTCATATTCATAAACTTTAAATATGTTTCAATCTAAAAATATGTCCTCATACTTATTTTTTGTTGCAGCCAGAGGTAGCCTTTGATATGAAGCAGAGATACGTGGGCCATTGTAATGTTGGAACTGATATAAAACAAGCCAGCTTTTTGGGCCAAAGAGGTTACTTTTGTGATGAATTTTCTTTATTGCATGTCTTTTGTGTCTGCCTTCAGGTTTATCAGTTGTCTTGTTTGTCAGTTCCTGTATAACAATTAACAAGGTGCCTCATTAGATTTGACTTGGTTTTTGTTGTTGGGAAATTACTGTGATCTCATTGATAACATATTTTAATGTAGTTAATTTGGATTATGGTTTTAATCAAACAATGTACAGGTGAATATGTGGCAAGTGGAAGTGATGATGGTAGATGGTTTATATGGGAGAAACAAACTGGTAGATTAATAAAAATGCTACTTGGAGATGAAGCTGGTAATATGCCCTCCCTCTGGGAATACTATTCCTTTCCCAAAAGTTTATTCTGTTGTTGATTGACTTGATTCACCTCTATTTCCCTTCGACAGTTGTGAACTGTGTGCAGAGCCATCCATTTGACTGTGTTGTGGCAACCAGTGGGATTGATTACACAATAAAGGTGAGGAGAGATGTCTTTGGGTACACCTACTACAGTATAGTTTTCTGATTTTCCTGACATGTTACTGTAGATTTGGACTCCAAAGGCTTCTGTTCCATCAATAGTGGCTGGGGGAGCAGCTGGACCTGAGACTCTTAATGTGTTGGAAGCTATGGAAAGCAATCAGCGTAGACTGTGTCATAATCGTGAAGCTATCCTGTAAGATTGGCATAGTCAAAGACTTTAGCATTTGAATTAGAACATAATTCTGAGTTATTCAACATCAACCTACCTTCAGTAGGCAGGTTTTTCACTTTTACAAGGTTAATTGACATTTATGAGTACTTCTAAACACAAACATGATGTGCTTTGACCTCAGGAAATGCAAAAATTATCACATAATAGTTATGTTCCATAGATCAGCTTATCTGTGAGAAAATTAGTGAAGCCCTATTCAAAACTAGCTCAGCTCATCTGTAACAACGGGATTGCATATCTTGAAGTCCCCAGCTCCCTCTCTCCTCAATTTCATGATACGCATATCTGTTCTTAACATCAAGTGTTGAATATTCCTTTTTATTTGAGATACGTTATTTATATCAAGTTTAGATGTGCTTATGATGCTTATACAATGCTAGTTTCAGCCCCTTTGAATTATTGGAGCGTTTTCGGATGCACGAGTTTTCAGAAGGATCTTTACACCCTTTTGAGTGTGCTCAGAGCTAAGCAGAGTTCGAAAATGAAAATGAGCTAATCAAATTTATATGCGAGAAGTTTGTGAGTAACAAATTCCTCTCCTTCAAGTTTTATATATCTTACTGAAAGTGGCATTCTTAGTATCTTTGAAACTGAATTTATTTTACGTTGTTAATTGGTTTGGCCTTCTATGTTCTTGTTTCTCCAAATACCTTTTCTCCCACTTGGAGTAGCTCCCTTAGCTATACGTCTGTGACTTCTATAGATTTTTGGACAGCCATTATCTCTTGAAAATTGCAACTCTTGAAACTGCTGACATGTAATACTTCATCATCCACAGGAAATGCTTCATTTCATTACCTTGAATGACATTTGTGCTCTAATTCATCTGTTGTGAAAAGGTGAACTTTATTCAATTTGTTCATGATTCAGCTCCAGGAAAGTATTTGCACAACAGTAGACGTACTTTGCACAAAATTCAGTAGACTTAGATTAAGTTTGATATATGTGAATCTGTGTATAATATTAAAGATGTGACATGACAAGCTGAGGAATGAGAATACAGAACTGTTTCTTGAAGTGGATAAACTCATAATGAGCAACCTGCCAAGACTGCTTGACTTTCCTTCTACTATGTTATGACTTATGATAATATCATATCTAGCACACAGTAAACCAAGAATGAATGCGAGTACTTAGGTATAAAAAGGTGTTGGCTGTTTTACGAGTCCAAGCTTTTAGTACCTTGATACATCTGCTATGTCTTCTTGTTGATGCTCTACGAGGATGTGACAAAATTCTCTGGTGACAAGTTGAGGTTCATTTGAATGTAGTAGATCTTTGATTTGGATTGAGTTGAGGCCTGACATACATGCTTTGGATCCTGGGTAGTTGATTTTATTTGAAGAGACAAAGTATGTTAATGATAGATCGTATGAATTTTTAGATTTTCTTATGTTATCAATACAGATGCATCCTAGTGGGCTTTAAATGAAGCAAATGTTTTGTTACAGGAGGGGATGAAAAAACAGGGGCAACTAACAGGGGGTGGTGGTAGCAACTAGTTGACCTTGTAAGGGCTAGGGCACCTACCATAGGGTCAAATCTAAATAAGGCGAAGATGGAGTAATATCTGTTGGTACTTTGTCATGAAAGTAAAATAAATATTTTTCTCTCGCTTTTTTCTTTCTTTGTAAATTTTGTTGAATAGATCAATGTCTGGTGAAATATTTATGTATCCTTTATAGTGTACATAATTTTGAGTCAGAAAGAGTTATGCTTGAATGTATAATGCTTTTCTGCTTTTTAACCTTTTGTTTTTTCTTTATCACTTAATGATCGTCGCATCAACAACCAACAAGATGCCCCATAACAACATTGTTGAAGAAATTGCTATTGAGCATATGAACTGATTTTATCATTTGCTCAAATGTTAGAATTTAGAAGGATTATGTTGGTGCATACATGAAGTTGATTGCTTCCTGAGTAAAATGAGAACGACATTCTTAAGACTTTCTTTTGCACGTGCATATGGATTTGTGGAGATTGGACAACCTTTGCGATTAAGCTACCATGTGAAACATATGTGAAGAAGCAGATGCATGACACCGGTGTGAGATCTCGTCTGCATTTGTTTATTGTTCTACACTTATATTGTTGATTTTCTTGGGATCCTGTTCTGACATGTTTACTTTTTCTTCCAATTACATATTATTTTAATCCGACTCGCACGATGTTGGTCAAACAAGATGGCATCATTGTATATAATATAGTTGGTATTCTTAAATTGTATTGTCCTAATCATACCAGGGCAGGATCGGCTGGACCACACAGGACTAAGAATCTCCGTTCTTTGTGATATTATGAACGCACCAATCTTCAGACGTGACTTGTTAGATCACATAATTAGGCAGCTATTTCTTGGCCTGCAAGTCCCTGACGAAATTCTGAAAATTGAATTGGAGTTCTTCCCGTTGTCATTTCTTTTTCTTCCATCCTTTTTGGTTCAGAAACAAAGTGCTAGGAAGTAGATAAATTGAAGGACGCTTATTTGCTATGATGTTTAGGGAACAAGGAAAGTGAAGTGTATAAATAAGAAATAAGAAACCTTTGAAGGAAGATTTTTCAACTTTCTGGCACCCCATTCGATACGTTAAGATATTTTCCTGTCTTTTATTTGGATTTTATTCATTCAATTATTTTGTTTTTTAAGTCAAACCGAGGAAATGCGAAAATAAATTGTGGAAGAATTTAAGAAGTGACTGAATGGTGTTTGATTGATCCCTTATAATCGGGACAGGTATTCTAATCAATCTGATGATATGATACCGTGCCTTTGTTTTTTTTAATTAATTAAAAAAAGAAGGCGACAAAATGGAGAGATTTCAGGGGCATAGATACTTGTATTAGCAAAAAGCTAATATGTGGAGTGTGGGTCTAAGCGAGTCAACTTGCGGTTTACACAGTCTTGTGTGCAAGGATAAGCTTAGGGTATTTCTTATCAGAGATGTTAAATCATATGCTACAATGAATCATCCAATCCACTCAAGAACCAAACGGTAAAAAGATATTATATACATTCTAAAACCCAAATCAATCAATGAGTAGTATTGTTATTTTTCCTTTAATTTTTCTTCAAATTTTAAATGTTTGTTTTTCACTTTTAATGTGATTATTTATTAAGCTTTGTATTGGTGTTTTAAAGAGGTGTAACTTTATATTCTATTTCTATTTTTTTTTCTACTTGGACTTACTTTACTTTCTATATTACCCTTTTATATAAAATATTGCTTGGAAAGGAATATATTTATATACAATTACATAATAAATTATTAAAATTTTAAAAAGATTCAAATAAAACATCAGCCAAATTGAAGTACATCTTTTGATATTAAGTTTATTCAAGGAAAAAGGTGGTTTGAAAAATCGTAGATTTATAAACCATCCCTAAAATTGGGCAAGTTTACAATTACATGTCGTTTAGTTGGTGGAATGTAGAATTAGCAGCTAAAGAGTCAAAACTTGGAACTTAGGTCATTTCCAAAGTTAATTATTAAACTTGTATTTCCGTTCCACGATTATAGTCTTCGAGTTTCTTATGATCAACAAGAACAAGGTCTTTCACACAAGGGTTAGACATTACTTTTGTCATTATTTAATTCATCATGATGTCTTTAATTTAAAGTCATGACTGAGCTATTCAAACCAAAATGATATAAGCACAGGGCACACTGTTTCAGCCCTTACAATCAACTACTCATGTATGACTCATTTTGGTAAAGGAATCACAACTGAATTCTGCATCAATCAAAACTTTAATCCAACGGTAACATCGTCTAAGATATACAATATCACCTTTTTTTTTGTTTTGTTTTGCTAAAAAATTTATATATATATATATGTAAGTGATTGTTTACAAATTTAAAATTGAAAGTGAGAACTAGTTTTTATTCAATCATTTAAATAATCTTAAATTAATTAGAATATATTATTTACTTTTTTACTTGGACAATTTCCTATAGTTTCATGTATACTTACTTGAATTTAAATAAAAAAAAAAAACTTAGATCGGACTTATTAGGAGCTAACCCAACTCGACTCGGACAACCTATGAATTGTCTTATTGGTACATCTTTGATACAACAACATCAACAATACCTAATAAAAATCTCGCAGTATTAAAAAGTATGGAAATGACTAGCACACCATATATAAAGCGCAGCAATATGAGGACTCTCGCTCCATGGTGGTGTTGTTGGTGATGGAGTGATCTATATATGTGGGACTTTCGTCCTGTCCAACTAGTAAACATTAACATATTATCTGATCTTTCTTTCTATCTCCTCCCTCCATCTCTCTCTCTCTTGGAAACAAGAGAGACATGACAACAACGACTATTGCCATGCCAAGCTGGATTTCATAATTTTCGTATCCGAAGAAGCTATCGAGAGGAATTGTGTTATTTAAGTTTCAACTGGTTCACATCAAAACTATGATGTTTAACACATCATCGCAACCAAACCCAGAGTGTTGCATGTGTGGAGATTGCGGTTTTTCTTATGAGCTTTTCCTCTGCAACATTTGCCAATTCAGATCTCAACACAGGTATCTTCAATACAAGAAAGAGCATACATGTATCTTTTCTGGGTTTGGTTTGTCTCACCGTAATTATCACAAAGTTCTTATATATTTCTGCTTTGGCACTCTTAATTCTACAGATACTGTAGCAATCTCTATCCAAAAGCCGAGTCCTATCAAGTTTGCAATTGGTGTCTGAGCCATGATACCAAAGAGAAGTCTCAGAATTCTTCGAATTCTTCATCGTCAAATAAGAACTGCGAAGATGATAACAGAAACAGCAATAAAACGAAGAGGAATAGCAATAGTGATCAAGGAGGGTTAAATAGTCAAAGGGGCAGTCAGCAGTTGCAAGTCAATAACCTCATCAAGAAGCAAAAGTCTCCCCAGAGATCGCCGTCTACGAGAAGGAGGATCATCACACAAGGTAGGTTAGAGGAAAAGCTTAGAAGGACAAGATCAGAGGATATATCAAACAACAATGGGATCACAAGGCAGGTTTTTATAAATAAGGTTAGAAGATATAAGCTTTTGGATGAGGTTTCAAGTTGATGGATGATACATCAGTTTTGTCTAGAAGGGAATTGTATGAAGAGAAAAAGAAGAACAAAGAATCAATCGTCCTTGTGTTCAAGTACACGAAAAGATTGCTGTGGTTTTGTTTGGTCCTGGGAATTTTTGGTCCCAAAAGATGACAAAAAATACAAAGATAATGGTGGAGTTATTTGTGTTTCAGTTCAATGTATCGAACAGGAATAGGAAAGAATCCAGGTTAAATGGAGTTAATTCAGGGGACATGATCTTTATATCTTTCACTCTTTTCTTACAATATTTTGCACAGATGATATTGCTATCACAGGTTATCGTTAATGCTGATGTAATAACCGGCCATATTTAACTATCTTGGCAGTCGTAAAACCATAACCCCACCATTAACATCGCACCATTCTTCCAATTTTCAAGGCAGTACAGCTGAATTTTGTAAAAAATCCAACTACTATAAGATCATTGGTGCTAGTGGCATTATCACTTGCATGTTGTCCCAATGGTAGCCAAGTCTATGTATACTACAAGTCAATCAAGTCTAGCTGGGGCCAATCCATCTCCCATAAGAGCCATTACTTTAAAGAAAAGCATAAATTGTCGAGGAAACTAAGGAAGTATGTCTTCTAGATAAGAACTTATTAGGTAAGTTGCTCGGACGCGTTCTGAGATTGACTCTAAGATTGTAACTATAGAACAATATCCCACAACAAGATTTTGTTGGTCAGCCCCTACTATGATTGTTACCTAGTGAACAAACATCGTTAGATCCCAAATTGAGATTGTTATGCCACTATTGTTTTGAGTGGTTAATACGACTGGGTTTGAATCATAGCCAGATTAGATGTATGCACGTATTCACCAAAACATAGAAAGAGGGGCATTTAAGTATACATGGAAACATACATCTTAGATTATTTGTCAAGAGCTTAAAGCTATTGGTGAGACACTAAGAACTTGGAAAACAAGAATGGACATGGACATGGACTAAGTAACCAATTAAATTGGTGATGACTAGGGGTAAACGCCTCTATGATACAATGTAACTTTGTTCAGATTTCAATTCACTACTGCCAAAACCAAATCTTCACGCCAACTTTCAAGGTAATTTTGGTGGGTAGTGTGGCTTTTTCAGTGGACCAACTACCTCAATTCATATAGACTTTTTGAAGTCTTCATTGTTGGAAATCAACCGTGATTTATGATTTTCGATCAGATTTCGACAATTGAATAACTTGAATAATTAAATCGAATTATAAAATATAAAAGCGTACCTAATTTGATATTCTTGTTGAAATTCTTTTGAAACCTTTTTGATATGTCAATCAAGAGTTGTTCATGCGTTCAATCTCTAACAATATCTACAGAGCAATTTCTCAACTCTGGAGAGAAATTAAGCAGGAGTGCTAGCTCCCTTATGCTTATTCCTATTTTTAAAAAAACATAAGAGTTTTTTAATTTTTATTAAAATTAAATACCTCAATTATAATTAAAATTGAACTCTAATTAAAATTAATTTAATTTTAATAAAATAAAATATCTCATATTTAATCCATAAAGTTTCTCAACGTTTATAATTAAGTTCAACTTAATTGAAATTGATTTTTCTCTCATAAACTACTCTTTATGTGTGACCTATTAGATTCCTAATATATTGGCAATGATTATAAATTACATTTCTCTCTAATTAAATAATTTATAATCATAGATCAAGATTGACGTTTAACAACATGCCATAACCACCAAATATTAGGAATGCCAAAGTGGGTTGACTTAACCTGTCAATGTATAGTTATGATGTATAATTTAATCTTTTCGTCATCCAATGCTCCAATTGGACAAAGTATGAATATAATGTCTACTCTTTTGTATCCAATCATGTTCATTCTTTCTAATTAGTAATTGATTTATAATTGATATTTGAAAACACTTTTTTAAATTTCAATTCACTCTGGCCTAAGAATTTCATAAATCACTAATAATCAAGAATAATAGAACATTCTCTCTAACTACTTTAAAGTGACAAATCATTTATTGACTTAATCAACTATCTCTATATGGTTCATACTGCATCTAAGTACTACTGATAAAATTATCCTAAGATAGTTCATAAGTAGCATCAAAATACGTTAATTCCCATATATGAGATACCTTGGTAATCTCAAGTCTAAGGAAATGGATGTTCACAGAGAAAGTTATCCTCAAATAACCAACTCCTGTCTGTTAAAGACCTCAATTTCCAGAAACGTT
>JANIMX020111723.1:0-12053 GCA_024582655.2 Erythroxylum kunthianum | reverse complement strand
GAGTGCACATCCACCGGATACCGGTGTTGGCGTGACTTTCGTCCGCGGTGAGTCCAAACTACGGTCGACAAGAGCGTCATTACCCTTTCAGTACATAACCTCGTTAGGGATAACACCCTGTACGACCTCACCCACGATTTCTCAAAGAGAAACATCGCAATCAATCCGTGGACTCGATTTGTGTACCTGCATCAAGGTACGAAATTTGCTAATCCTAGCTTGTTGTGCCCAACAAACGATTGGATCTAAGCAAATACCATTACATACATGCATCATGCACTCACACCGTACCCTCGGTTGTGCATTTGCGAGTGTTGAATTATCTTTGCCTACGATGGGAGTCACCCATCGCACTCCAAATACAAGGTTATTTAAAAATTAACTTTCATGACATGAATTGATTCCTAAGGGTTGAGCAAACAACAATTTGAAGCATCAAATACCACCTAGACATGTTGCACACACAACCTTGCATCCATCCCCGGAAAATTTTCCGAGGCGCTAAAAATTCCAGCCCCAAACACGGCCCAACCATGTTTGAGGCACAACATACACAGCCTAGTCGTGTTATAGGATGGAAAAATAGAGGTCACCCTTTTTTTAGTTTTCAAACTTTCAGGAATTAATCTCGGCCTACCCTAGGTTCATATGGAAGCATAATTAGCATGAAATATGCATAAAATAAGGAACAATTCTTTGGACTCACCACAAGGATGCTATGCGACCATTTTGCCTCGACGATCCTCGGTGAGAGCTTCTCGATCCTTAACTTCCGAGCCTTTTTATGTATAAACATAATACATACATTTAAATAAGTTGTATTCATGGTGAAATCACATTTACGTTTACTTATACTTTGCTACATAATGTATAAACACACATTACCTACCTTAGGCTATCGAATTTATCCTTTGCATTTATCACACTGCTTTCTTAACATTTTCAAGATATCTAATGCTTAAATAAGTTAGGAAATAATCCAACATCTTCTTTTCAATACCAATTCACCTTGAATTCCTAAGCCACATTGAGCTACACATTTCGTCAAACACTCCATGTGCATGGTTTTCACGTCATTGTTCAAGGCTTTCCCATAACTTGTGAAACCTCTAATTCTCACAAACTCATCACTTCTATACCATAACAATCTCCAACACTCCATTTACTCCAGAATCATTCCAATCTACTATAGAATCTATATTCAACATAATCACACAATTAAAACACTTCTCATTTCTTTCCATTTTTAATTAAGCATATCAAACTTCAATCTCTTCCAATTCCAGTTCTAGTTCTGATTATACTACATCTTTTGCAATTAGGTCCAAAATTGGATATTTACTAATACTTATATTTGCGTTTGGGTCCTTGGACTTTAGAAAAAATATTTTTAAGTTGCTCAACTTAATAAAATTGCAACTTGGTCCTCCATGAATTGGAAATGTTAAATTAGTTCCTTAACTTTTGCAACTTTGCCAATAGGTCCTTATGCACATTAACATTTCCAATTATTCATAAAAAAGACTCAAATATATTATTATAATCATTTAACCTTCATTAGTTGTGAATTGTTACATTTTACCAATTTAATTGGACCTTTCCATTGCACTTAATTGACTTAAAATTTCAGTTTTGTGCAAAAAATTACACTTCGCAATTTTTAAGGAAGCATGTGTCGTTTTTGCCTCGTCGATGATTAAATAAACCTATATCAAGCATGCAACAAAATTTTTATACTTTACACATGATATAGGTTTAATTTTTTCCATTCATGAAGTAAGTATACCTTAACCTTGCATTTTTTATTTAATTAGCAATTAATGAATAGTGTTTGTGTTATGTAATTTTTATTGCTTTAATTTCTTTAATTTCTTTATTTTTAATCCGTATTTAATCTTATTGGGTTATTTATTTATGGTGCAAGATAAATTAAAGTTGAAGAAAGAAAAAAAAAAGATAGATAAAAGTGCATGTGTTTTGAAACCTACGATTAGTGCCATGCAAAGACAACACCATGCAAAAGAGCTTCAGCCATGCAAAAACACAAGCAGAAAATCAAAACACAGAGGCTTCAAGGGACAAAATGACGCTGGTGCAAGGTCATGCGTAAACGACAGCGTGGGAGGCTGAAACAAGCACTGTAGCACAATTAATTGGAAAATCAAAGGAGTGTGCTTAGGGTGGAGTTTTCACTCTAGCATAATATTTAACATAAAAAATCAGAAGGCTGTATGGAGGGTGGCTGAAACAAGCACTGTAGCACAGTCAATTGGAAAATCAAATGAGTGTGTGTTGGAGTAAAATGCAGAGTAGGAGCTTCAGCCATCCAGAGTGCCATGCAAAGTGCCACGCAGAAGAGCATGTAGAAGGGAAAAAAACGATGCCACACTAGGTGTAGGAGCTTCAGCAAGAATGCAAAATGCAGGTGCAGCGTGGGAGAAAAACATATGAGTAGAGCTTCAGTGTGGGAGCAAAAGGACGTGCAGAATAGGTTCAGAGTGGGACCAAAACGTAGGTGCAGCTTCGGCGTGGGACCAAAATGAGAGACAGAGCAACATGAAAGACACGTGAAGGACATTTGGTGGGAGGCAAAATCTGACAAAAAGAGAGGAGAAAAAAATGTGAAGGAGGCTGGGTGTATAAAAACGAAAACAAACGTTAGGAGACGGAGCTGCCGTAGTTTAGAGCTGCAGTAGGTAGCAAGAGAGGAGTAGTTATTTTTTCTATTCTGTATTTTCTTTCTCTTCCTTTAGCTAATTTAATATCTAGATGAAGAGTAGTTCTTCATTGTTCTTCACTTAAAATTGCAGACATATAGATGGTTCTTTATTTTTCATTTTAGAAGTGGGTTGTTCATTGTGAAGGTGGAAGAGGGGTGGGTGTCGTAGGAGTAGAGAGGGGTGGAGTTTTCTGTTCGGTTTTGTTCTTCCTTTAGCTAATTTAATAGCTAGATGGGGGGAGTTCTTTTTCATGTTTTCTTCACTTAAATTTCCAGACTTGTTGTTTAAGATTAATGTTTCATTTGGAAGTTGATGAATGAAAAACGTTGTTGTCATTTTTTTGGTTGTGATTTTTTCTGCAATTTTCTAGCTTTGGTTCTCTAGGGTTTTGTTCCTTTTTCTTCTTCTTTTATAATCCCTAAATATCTAGGTCATGGTATCTTGTTGAAGTTTTAACTAACACAACAAAAAAAGGAGAAAAAAGTTAACGTCAGAAAGGGGAGGGGGCTGTTATGTTTTTTCCAACTTACATTTCTTTGATTTTTTGTTCTAATTTTTTTTCCTTCTTTTTGCTAGTTGGATAGTTAGATGAGTTGTTTTTCTTCATGTTTATTTAAAAAAAATGCAGACTTGTTTAAAGATTAATGTTATTCATTTGGAAGTTTGAAGGAAGAAAGGTGGGAGTTGTCCCGTTAATTTCCAGGTATTTGTTTCTTTATTTTTTTATTCCTTTTTCTTCTTTAGCATGTTGTAGGGTAGTTTTCCTCTTCATTTAGAACTCTTAAATTTCCAAAAGTTAGTTTCTTGTTCAAGATTTCCGAACTAAAAACTTTAAAAAATTCTATATCTGTTGTTTCATGTTTTTTTTTTACTGTCACGTTAATTTTATTTTTCTAGCTTTGGTTCTTTTCTTCGTAGCTAATCAATAGCTAATTGAGAGGCTTAAATTAGTGTAGTTTATTTCTTTTGTTTCTACTCGTTAATGATCAGATGTTGTTTAATTTTTTTGTCTCTCATTTTCATATGTTATAGTTTCATTTGAAGGCGTGTTTATGATAGTTCCATTTTCCAGCTTTGGTTTTTGTTCATTTTTTATTTTCGCTATTCTTTTCTTTCCACCCTTGAGCTAGCTTTGAATTTTAGAATAACCTTATTTGTTTTTCATTTCATGCACTTTAATTTAGGTCTTTAATTTTCCACCATTGTAGTTAGATTTTGTTGAAATAGTTATTGTGTTTAGAATTTTTCCAACCTTGGGTTTCTTAGTTCTTTTTTGTTATTGTGCTTTAATCACTTATTTTTCTAATTTATGCATTTTTTTCAGAAATCATCATGTCCATTTCATGTAGGGTTTTCATCCTTCCATCATGTCATTAAAGTTGTTTTAAATCCATTTCATTAGAACATATTTTTAAGCATAGTGTTATTTTTTTATTATCAGAAATTTTCCAGCGTCTTGTTCTTCATTTTTTATGAGTGTTTGTGTTGACATTTTTCATTTCTAAATATGTTTAGTGTTCTAAGCATTTTCCAGTAGATAAGTAGGTTCCATTTCATATTTTAATTTTATCATGTTTTTGTCGCATATTTGGTAATCATGTTTTTATTTAATTTTGCACTTTTGTGAATTTTAAGTTTTAGCATTTATTTTTAACTTTGCGAAACAAAAATCATCAAATCAAGAATTTTGCATTTTTTTACACATTTGAGAGCTATTGTTGTTTTTACCACATTAATCCATAAGTTCAAAATTCAAATTGCTCTAAGATTCTCTGTGGATTCGCCCTGTTACTCACCAGTTATTACTGTGCTTCAACTACACCTTACACTTGGGGTAGTTTGTTTAATTTTTCTTACTCGTTATACTAAAATTGTAATTTCTAAACCGCGAATAATATGATCAAATAGGAACAGACAAGTTTTTGGCACCGTTGCTGGGGAATCTTCTAAAGCAATGGTGTTTTGAATTTTTGGAGCAAGTGGAGGCAAGGCTCATCGCCATCTTCAACCACAAAACTGCTCAAATTTTGGGTAACTTTGTTCCATTATTTTTTCAGTTATTAATTTTTACATTTTGAGAAAAAATGTTATATTTAAATTATATTATTTCTGTTTGAATCTATTGATTGCGCTTTATTTCTTACAATTATTGAAGTTAATTGTTGGGGGTGAAAATTGGTTGTGTGACTTGCGAAGTTAGCTCGAAAGTTGACAGTTAGATTAAAGTGTATTAAAACTTGAGTGTTTGTGTATGCTTTTGAGATCTGGTAGAATTATAGTGGTTAATTTTGAATTGCATAATTAACTTTCTCTACCTGAATTATTAGAACTTGTGTTCTCATTTAAATCTTCTGTCATACATATGGACCTACCTATACCACCACCGAACGCTATGTCGGAAGGGAGTATTCAAGGAGACAATGACCAAAGAGAGCAAAATATCTTTAGACCTCTTCGCGAATGCCTTCATCCTTGTAGGCAAACAATTCCTTCCTGCATTATACTCTCACTCGGTGATAAAATTTTTATTTTCAAACCGGGAATTATTCAACTTTTACCTACTTTTCATTGCATGGATTCGAGAAATACTTACATGCATATGAAGGAATTTCAAGATATTTGCGGAACTTGTATGGATAGGCATGCTAATGACGATATTGTTCAGCTTAAGTTGTTTCCATTTTCCTTGAAAGACAAGGCAAAAATGTGGTTGAATTCTTTTCAACCTAGATGCATGGGAACATGGAGAGAAATGCAAAGAAACTTTTTAAAGAAATATTTCCATGCGAATAGGACTGTGGTACTTCAAAAATAAATCATGAACTTTGTGTGTAAGTCCAATGAAACATTTGTGCAAGCATGAGAAAGATTTAAAGAATTGTTACAATCGTGTCCTCACCATGGTTTTGAATCTTGGAGAATAGGGAATTACTTTCATAATGCTTTGACCTCAAATCTGAAATTGCTTGTTGCAAAATTGTGCGATGGTGAATTCTATGATAAAACTACTGAAGAAGCGTTGCAATTTTTTGATTCACTAGCATAAAAAAACTAAGTAGTGGGAAGTGGTTTCCCCATCTCTGTCTGAATTCCCTGATGGTTCATATGCTAGGAATAAGTTCAATTTAATTGAGGAAAATGATCTGAGAGCTAGGTTAGCTGATCTTTCAATGAAGGTGGAATTAATAGAGCAAAAGAAGCCAGTAATGAAAGCGAATGAAGTGAAGTGTGTAATGTGTTAAACTTCTGACCATAGCACAGACGATTGCCTTACCCTACCTGCTTTTAAAAAATTCCTTTATGGTTAAACAAATCCCACACCATCTTCAAGACCTTTCAATTCTATTCAAGGGGTGAACAATTATACTCAAGGAAGCAATTCCTATTCGAATACTGACCGCCCATGTTTCAGAATCCAATCCAATCTTTCTTAGAGAGCTGAGGCAAAAAATAAACAATATCATCTGCCACAACCATCTCAACCATTTCCTCATCAACCTTTTCAACCTCAGCAGAACTTCAGTCCATATCAACCACCTCACAAGAGACCATTGGAAGATACTTTGCAACAATTCATGAAAGGGAAAATTGGCATTGATAACCAAAATGCAAAGTTCAGAAGCAAAAAAGCCTAGCAATGGAAGGTATCCTAAGTCAATTGACCAAGCTTACCCAAGCTTTAATGATTAGGGAACCAGGAAAACTTCTGTCTTAGCCAAAGCCATATCCTATAAGCCTAGTACATTTTATTAAAGCCTCATATTTTGACGTTCATGGGAATTTTAAGCATATACAAGTTGTTAAAAGCTTGAGAAGTGGTAAACAAATTGTGAATCTGGTTTATACAAAACCTAAGGAACACGATGAGAAAAGTGAGGAACAAGATAAAGAAGACTTGGAGAGCAACATGTTAGAGACAAAAAAATAATTTGGGAATAAGGAGGAGTAGTAGGTTTGAATATAACCGGAGCAGGAAACCAAAAATCCAAGGAAAGAACAATTAGGTTTGTACAATAAGAATGGGTTGCCTGGGAATAAAACAAAAATTGATGAAAAAAATAGTTTTAGAAGAAGGAAAAAGATCGTAAAATTAAAGGAGGTTTAGAAGAAAATAATTTTGAAAGACTTGAGTATTTTGCAAAACTTCCCTTTCCTCAAAGACTGAACAAGAGAAAGCAAGAGAAGCTGAAAGCTGACATTTATGAGATTTTCAAACAAGTCAGAATCAATATTCCTTTACTTGACTCAATTAAACAAAATGCATCATGTGGGAAGTTTTTGAAAGATTTGAGCATTGTGAGAAGGAAAATGAATGTCAAGGAAAAGGCATTTTTGACTGAACAAGTAAGTTTTGTCTTGCAATTTAAAACTCCACCCAAGTACAAAGATCTAGGATGCCCCGCAATTGCATGTATTATTGGGGATAAAAGGCTAGATCATGCCTTATTAGATTTGAGTGTAAGTTTTAACCTTTTACCATTTACAGTCTACCAAGAGCTTGGTTTAGGAGAACTCAAACCTACTAGGGTGACACTTCAATCAGCAGATAGGTCAGTTACAGTCCCTAGAGGTATTGTCAAGGATGTTTTAATTCAATGGGAACATTTTTTCTTTCCTGTGGATTTTATAGTGTTGGAAACTTAACCCATTCAAGGGAGCCAGCAAGCTGTACTATTTATTCTAGGAAGACCATTTTTAGCCACTTCAAATGCCTTAATCAATTGTAGAACTGGAGTAATCAAATTTTCCTTTGGCAACATGACAATTGAGAAAAACATTTTCAGTGACCAAACAACCTAGCGTTGAGGACAAGTCAATGGAAATTGATTTGATTCAAGCTATCACTCAAGAACACTTTGGAAGAGAATACTTAACTGGTCCATTTGAGAGAGCTCTTTGGAATAATGAACAAGTTGAATTGCTTGAGGAACCTGATTTGGAAATTTATATTGAAGAAGGTTTGGAGGAACATTCAGATTCTGTCATGATTGTAGCTAACTGGAGACCTAGTTTTGAATCTTTGGAGTTACCAATTGTTAAATATCAACAGTCTTTTGAAAAGCCTCCCATTTCTAATAGGAAACCTTTACTAGAAGAATTGAAATATGTGTTCCTGGGTGAAGGACAGTCTTACCCAGTCATTATTTCTTCCCAACTAAATTTTGATCAAGAGAGCAAACTGGTGAGTGTCTTGCAGAAGCTTAGAGAAGCCATGGGCTAGATCATAGCAGACCTGCAAGGAATTAGCCCACTAATTTGCACACACATGATATTTTTGAAGGTGGATTCTAAGACGATTAGGCAAATGCAAAGGAGGTTTAACCCTAACATGAAAGAAGTGGTTAGAGGGGAAGTGCTAAAGTTGTTGGACGCTGGAATTATTTACCCAATTTCAGATTCTGAGTGGGATAGTCCAACTTAATTACTCCCCAAAAGTCTGGTGTGACTGTGGTGAAGAACAAAAAGGAAGAATTGGTCCCAATGTGTATCCAGGTGGGATGACGCATGTGCATAGATTATAGAAAATTAAATGAAGTTATTAGGAAAGTTCATTTCCCTCTTCCTTTCCTAGATCAGGTCTTTGAAAGAGTGGCGGGACATACATTTTATTTTTTCTTGGATGGATATTCTGGATATAATCAGATTAAGATTGCACTAGAGGACTAGGAGAGGACCACATTTACGTGTCCGTAAGGTACATTTGCATATAGACGCATGCCTTTTGTTCTCAGCAATGCCCCTGCAATATTTAAGAGATGCATGATGAGTTTCTGTAGAGATTTTGTGGAGAATTTTCTTGTGATATTCAAGGAAGACTTTTCAGTTTATGGGAGTGACTTTGATATGTGTTTAGCGAATTTGTTTAAAGTCCTTGCTAGATGGGAGGAGAATAACTTGGTTTTAAACTGGAAAAAATGTCATTTCATTGTAACTCAAGGTATTGTCCTTGGCCATATTGTGTCATCAAAGGGGATTGATGTATACAAGGCTAAAGTCGAAGTAATCCAAAAACTCCCTACCCCTATATATGTTAAAGATGTCAGTTCATTTTTAGGCCATGCCGGATTTTATAGACGATTTATTGCATCCTTTAGTGCCATATCTAGACCATTGTGCAATCTGTTATCTCAAGATGTCTTGTTTGATGGGACACCAGAATGTCATACCTTATTTCATAGACTCAAACCTTTTCTTACTACAACACCCATCCTACAACCACCAGATTTGACATTATCTTTTGAAATCATATGTGATGCTAGTGATTGTACCATTGGTGCAGTGCTAGGACAAAGGAGAGAAAAGAAACAACATGTGGTATACTAAGCTAGTAAGTTTCTCAATGAGGCCCAAAGGAATTACACAACTACTTAGAAGGAGTTGCTAGTAGTAGTATATTCTTTGGACAAATTTAGATCCTATTTGATTGGCTCTCATGTGATAGACTACACTGACCATGCTACGTTAAAGTATCTTTTGACTAAATCTAATGCTAAGCCTAGACTTATTAGGTGGATCCTTTTACTTCAAGAATTTGACTAAGAGATTAAGGATAAGAAGGGAGTTAAAAATGTAGTAGCTGATCATCTTTCAAGAGTCCCACATCAAGATTTAGTATCTTTTGACTAACCAATCAACAAGACATTTCCTGATGAACAGTTATTCAATATAGACTCGGTAACACCCCGACATGACCCCTAGTAGGATGCATGAGTTTTTTATGCCTTTTTTATGTGTTGGTGTTGGGTTATAAGACTTGTGAGGAAAATCGATTAAGTGATTGGGTTATCTAACCTAGACCGGGTTAAAAATTCATAACTTGAGATGTAGACATCTAAACTAAGTGATTCAAATTGTGCTGTAAAATAGATTCATGTGTCTACAACTTTCAAGTCTACCACCAAACCTAGAAATGGAAGAATCTAGGTTAAAAGTGGGAAATAATTCAGGTTTGTAAATCTGTCCTGGGTTTTGGACAATCGGCAGTGTTTTATACATAACATTTGATAAACTTAATCAAATTTGATGAATTTTGGATATGTAGTAGTTGAGACATGTATGAACATATCTCTCAGAGATATCATAAGTCTAAAAACCTCAGGTTCATTTTCAGATTGGTTAGCCAATTTCTTGTTTGAAAGAATCAATCAAAAGGTGCCAAGTGGCAAGGTCCCACTCCATCTTTACTAAATAAACGACACCACCTTATTTTCTGCCTCTGTGGTTCATTTATAAGGTTTATTCAACCCTAAAATTTTAGATCCAAGTCAGAAAAAGAGGGAGAAAAATCGAGAAGGAGAAGAAGAAAAGAGAAGAAGTGAGATATTGAGGATTTTGGTGGTTTTTTTTAAGCAAGCTTTGAAAAGTAAAGAAAAGATAAGAATTTCATGAGTTTAAGGTATTTGAGTCTTCAATTTCTCTCCAAATTTCATGTGAAATTTTTTCCATGTATGTGAATGTTATGGAGGAATGATTTGTGCTAAATTTTTGTAGGGAAGTGGAAGAACAAAGCTTGGGCCAGTTGGAATTTGAAAGAGAGAGCTTAAATTGAAGGTATGGAAAGTTTAGGTTTTTTTCCCCAAATTGGATAGGGATTTAAAATTGAATTTTAGTGTGTATAATTGTAGGTTTGAAATGTGCAATTCTTCCATTGGATTGGTTGAATTATGATTTAGAATGCATGAGAATCGAGTTAGGATAAGTTAGTGAATAATGGTATGGAAGTTGGAAAATCTTCCAAACATCAGTTGTGGGAACGACCATAACTACATGTATAGGAATCAGAATGGGGTGATTTTAGATTCATTTTGATAATAGACAAGTAGATTTAGATTCTGTATGAAGGTTGTGTTTTCTGATTTTGTCTCTAACCGGGTCAAATGTTGACCGGAAGTGAGTTCTGCCAAACTCCTTTTCATGTTAGCGAGGGAGTGAATCTGTGTTGGTATTGTGGAAATATCTCCTTGAATAAATTCGTTGGAAAAATGGCATAGGTACCATTTTAAATATGAGAGGATAATGAATAAATTTCATGGAGGACCGTAGCTCCCAAAATGTTTGGAACTAGGTGAAAATTGGAGATGAAGTTGTGTCATGGATTCTACCTCTATGTTGGATAGTAGGTAATCAACGTAGTATAACTTTTGGTATACTTGTCCAAATGAGCTGAAATTTTGAGCATGGAAACTAGACAGATGTAGCTTGATTTCGTATGTAGGACACTAGCTCTGAATCTGTCTCTAGGTGGGACAGATTTTGACTCTAATATAGGACACACATTTTTTCTTGTGATTGTGGGATTTGTCAATGGCTTAGATCGGCCCACGCTTAGTCACTTGCTGAATTACTCAAGTTTGCATCATCATCTAACTTTTATGTTACTTTTAATAGTCAATTAATGCATTGGAAACTATGTACCAATGCCATGATTTGTGTCTGCATGTGAATATGGAACATCTGTGACTGTTTTGTTATACGTGAAGTGTGAGGTTTTCACCTGCCAAAGTCTAATTAGGGATAAATAGGCATGCCTAAAAAGGTATGTAGCTACAAATTTTGGAGACTGATATCTCACTTTCTATCTGCTAAGTTGAGGTGATGCCTCCTTACATGTGACCCTGGGTCACCATTTCTAATATTTGAGATCCCTTACCTGTGTTTGAGTAGGCAAGGTAGGATTTTTCTGTATGATTTCTTCATTTTTTGACATTTCTGCATGTTCTGTGAAGTCTGATGCTACTTGATATTCTGTCATTAGAATACTTGTTCTTGTTTTTTGAGTTATGTTGAAAGTGCTCTTAAGCGCTCCTAGTATGATTTCTGATTTCTGCTCATATTTATCTTCGATAAAATAATTTTGAATCAAACTGATTTTATTTAAGATATATTATGAATTCAATTCTGCATTTGTATAGTTTCGCTTTTGCTATTAGTTCTGTTTCTGTTTCACTTTCCCATTAAGCTAGATAAGCTTAGCAAGGAGTGGTTTCTCCGCGCAGGTTAGGAGCGAGGTTAGGAGCTCGTAGGGACGTCCGGATTGCAGAATCCATCGGTGTATTATTTTGTCCTTTTTGTTTTGTCTGTATTGTACAGTTTTTGTAACGCCCTTCGATGCCAAACTATGTGTAAAACCTTTTGTTTAAATTTAATGAAAAGTGGCTCGACCACGTCTGTTTGTTTTAATTATTTCAGCTGCAATTGTTGCATTATATCTACATTTGAGTTTTGTGTGTAGTAGCGAACGACATTCCCTTCCATGGGGTGTCGGGGCATTAAAGACTCCAAGGAAGTACCTTGGTTTATAGACATAGCTAACTACCTCATTTTAGCTATAAT
>JANIMX020106807.1:0-12163 GCA_024582655.2 Erythroxylum kunthianum | reverse complement strand
ATAAATGGAAATGGGAGGTACTACTAATGCCACAGTTAAGCGAGATAGTAAAGTTAGAAGAGCCCATTTCTTTTTTTAAGAGAGTTGATATTTCTAACTCTTTCGGGAGACTTGTTGAGACTTTTGAGGAATATAAAATAAAAGGCTACTTAGAGAAAAAAGTAGTTGGGTACAATGCTACTACGGGCGAGCTTGTTAGACCTGGAAATCAAACAGCAACTGAGATAGAGTTCTTAGTTTTAAACTACAGAATACCTACGATTGCTAAGAAAGTTAGTGATGGGAGTGTTAACAAGAACCTAGAGATTGAGTTAGGCGACCAAGTGGTTTATAAAGGTGAAAAATTTCAAATTTATAATATTATTGATGTCGATAACCATGCTTATAGGTCATGTGAATTAGTAGTATATAGTTACCCAGTTATTTTAGATGAGGTAGATGAAGAGATACAGAAATTTTGGTATTTATATTTAAAAGAGATTGGATTGGATAGTTTTAGAGACTTCCCCCATTGGCAAGTATCTCATTTCTATGAACTTATGGAGAATGATTTTGCCACGTATGAAATAATCTATGCCAGTAATACCGAAGATAAATCAGTGTTAAGTTCTACTAACGAGGGGCTTGGTTCTAGGTTAGATTATAAATTTAGGTTTAGAAGATTTATAGATATCAATATAAAAATATATTCAAATACAAAAATAAACGAATTAGATTTCAAACTTAGAAACCAAAAAGTTATGTATATGTTAGCTAAGTATAAACCAACGGAATTTTATGATTGGGGAATTATAGAGGATAAAACACATAATATGGGTGCTAGATACGTAATCATAAATGGTCAAAATAAGTTACAAACAAGTTACAAAGTTAGGTTTGGGTACACTTCTGATATCACTTTAAATGGTGAGTATATAGATAACCTAAATCTAAATTCGCATATGTTATAGGGTCACTGATAATAACTTGACAGTAACAATAACAGACATAACCAGATTTAGTTATGCTGTTGAAACTATATAGAATAAATAGGAGGTACAATAAATGAGTTATAACAGTTTAGTTAAAATAACTACAATTAACACAGCATTATCAATAGCTACAAGACCTTTTGATGTGTGTTTAATGATATCAAAAACTAAAAATATTGCAACAACAGATAACTTACCAATTTTCATTACAAGTGCTAATGACTTATTGGCTTATAGCATTACTACTACTGATGAGGAGTATGCTTATGCTAGAGACTTCTTTGGTGCAACACCTAAGCCTGAAAAATTAATGGTATACGGAAAAGCAAGTGGAACTTACACAGAAATAATAGGTTACTTAGACCTTAAAGCCCCTAAATCTTGGTTCTATACATTAATTTTAGATGGTACTTCTACAGGACTTGCGGATATTAAACAAGCTATAATGGCAGTAGAGAATTACTATGTATGGTTAGCACAATCGCCACAGGGAGCAAGTACAACTGATACGGTTACTTCTATTGAGGGAATTAAGCATAAATATGGTTACTTTATAGCATGTAATGTGGCTGAGAAACAAATAGCAAATTTAATCGGTTCAAGAATTTCTTTCTTCCCTGGCTCAGTTCCTTTCTCAGATATACTTATGTCAGGAATGTTAGGTAGTACTTATGACACTACAGAAAAAATAGCTTTAACAGGTGCAAGCAGATTATCGGCTACAGGGATTAACATATGTACTGTAGAAGACCAAATTCCAGTGGTTTACTATGGTAAAGCTACTGATGGGATTACTTGGTTTGATTACCCATTAGCTGAGATAGCTATTGATGAGTATATGAGAGTTGGAATGACAACTTTCTTAATCAAAGAAAATACAAAAGGTAGAAAGTTTCCTGCAAACGAAATAGGAGCAAGTAGACTAGTTGAAAAAGGTAAAATGATACTAAGAGAATTTGCAGATAGAAATATCATTTATGCTGAGGACTCTAAAGATAACGATGGAAATAACTTATTCGATGTAAGAGTAATTTCTTTACACGATAGAACTATAGAAATTGAATATTCTGTGTTCTTCCAAGGAGCAATAATTAAAGCTACTATTCAAGTAAGTATGGATAGCTTAGATGGTAATTAATAAAAAATAGGAGGTACAATAAATGGCTTATATTAAAAACGGATATCTTATCGTATCATCAGATGCTGAGCAATTAGTAATTGATGATTTCGATGGGGGAATTGATGTTAAGGCTGAGGGAGATATGACTTCGACTAGACAATCTACAAAAGGTAAAACAATTGCAAGTATACAGTTAGAGAGTATGTACATATTAGAAGCTAACATACCGCCATTTTCTGACAACATGGCGAGAATAGATGACTTCTTCGAACTTATGAAAAGTAAATCTTTTCCTAACTTAACAATAACTGTATATGAAAGAATTGATAGTAAGTATAAAATTACCACTTACGTAGATGGTAACTTTAAGACAAACTTAGACTATGACTCAGCAGTTTCTGATGAAGCTCCTAAAGGGAAAATAGCATTCTTTGGAACAAGAAAAACTCCAAGATATCAAGCAAGTTTATAAAAATAAAATACGAAAGTAGGTAATATAATGGAAATTAGTGAATTTGTAGAATTAGTTGAGGGTGATACACCTACCCTTAACTCATTCAAAGGAAGAACAAAATGGTTTGGAAAGCCTGTTAAGAGTTACGTTGTGTACTTTGAAGACTCTTTAGCAGAGGATGATAATGATAATGAAGAGGTTGAATTATTTGGTATCAACGTTAGAACAAAATCAACTGAATGTATGTTAAACTTTGTAACTTATGCAAGTAATATACAAGATGGGAACTCATTACTGTTGGACAAAGGCTCGATACAAAAACTTAACTTAATTCTGAGTCAAGATTATAATGTATCGAAAACAGAGATTTCAAAATTGTCTGTAAGAGATTATATGGCTCTAATAATGTTTGTGGTGAAAATATCTACACCCTACTAGTCCTCACGTAAGGCAGGTAATGAATGGTAGCGGGGAAAAGGTTTCAGACCTAGATTATAAAAAATATGTGGAAGATATGTTTGTTGAAGAATATTATTCATACATTATTGCAAGAGAGTTTAAACTTTCCCCGCTCACTATATTCCAGACATGGGCTTATGAAGATATTTATAAGACTGTGTCTTTTTTAAGATATGAAGCTGAACAAGAGGAGAAAAGGTTGAGAGAAATGAAAAATAAAAGGAGGTAGATATGAGTGATAATAATGCAACAGTACGTGTGCATTTTCTACCCGATGACAACTCACTAGCGAAGCTCCAAAAAGCCTTAGCTAAGGCAATGGATGTTTCAAAAATAGGAAAAGGTTTACAGATAAAAGCTGACCCAGGGGCTTTAAAGAAGATGACTGATGAGGTACAGAAAGCTTTGAATAAAGCAGCTGCTAAACCTATTAAACCTATAATAAAACCTAAGGTTGACCCTAGTTTTACCAACTCACTTCAAAATGCTATGGCAGGACTTTCAAGAGCAATGTCAGGAATGGGAGCAATTGCTATGGGTAAAGGCTTGGCAGGTGGAACAATGAACTTCATAAAAGACCTAGCGGAGGCGGGATTTGAGATTGAAAAGACCCAATTAAGTTTAGAAAACTTATTCGGGAGTGCTGAAATGGGTCAAGGGGTTATGCAAGAATTAATGCAGCTGGCTACTAAAATGCCAGGTTCTGTTTTAGATTTATTGCCCGCTTATAGACAATTAGTACTATTAGGGCTGTCTCCAAGTAAGGATGAAATGTATGCTTTAGGGGAAGTATCAACACTAACAGGTAGAAAGATAACTGACACTGCTATGGCAATTCAAATGGCAGGTGGTGGTACTTACAAAAGGCTACGTTCTATGGGTATTGAAGTGAAAAAGAATGGCGACCAACTTAAAGTGACCTATATGGGAGTTAGCAAAACAATAGGTACAAGTAAAAAAGCCATATTTGACTATCTGGTTGAGTTAGGTAAAATGCCAGGTGTACAAGGTGCTATGGCTAAGCAAATGGACACATTAGCTGGTCAAACACAAAATGCTTCAGACCAATTTGCAATTCTAAAATACTCATTGTATCTACTGATGGAAAAAGCATTTTTACCTTTAGTAAAATGGATAACTGAAGTAGTAGCCAAAATTTCAGATTGGGTAGCAGAAAACCCTAAATTAGCACAAGCATTATTAGTTATTATCATAATTGTAAATTTCCTAATGGCAGGAATACTACTCACTGTAGGGGCTATTATAATAATATCTATGGCAATGACAGCTTGGACAACAGTCACAGAAGCTCTAACAGCCGCCACAGTTGGGTTAGATGCGGCTTTGATGCCACTTATATGGGAGATAGTTTTGATAGGTTTGGTAATTATAGCAGTTATAGCTATACTTGTCCTCTTATATGTTTATTGGGATGAGGTATGCCTATGGATGCAATTAGCTTGGTATACAGTAGTAGAGGCTTTTTGGGATGGGGTGTATGGTATAGAAACAGCCTTCTTTGAATTTCTTAACTGGGCTTATGATAAATTCGGGCCTTTTGTTGAGTTCTTTCTAGGGGTAGCTTTATCTATTGTTTCAGCATTTACTCTGAATATACCTGGTATTGCGACTTCTTTTGCCCTAATGGCTGATGGGGCTGCTATGGCCTTAATGGCACTTGAGAAATTCTCTTTACAGGTCGCTAGTAATATAGCTAGTGGGTTTGCGAAAACTTTTAATGCTATAGCTACTGAGGGTAAAAAAATAAAAGCTTCGGCGGATAAAATGGGTATAGGTTGGATGATTGATGGTGTGATGATGGTATCAGGGGCTGGATTTTTTAAAGGGGCAGGTGCCGCAGCTCAACAAGCAGGTACTAAGTGGGATAAACAAGCTAATAAAGTACAGAGTCAGATAGATGCGGAGATTAATAGTAAGAAAGATAGAAATAATAGTATGATAGAGAATTTTAAGAAAGAACAGGCTAACAAGAAAGTTGACCTGAATAACAGGAAACAAGGGGCTAGAGATAGTTATAATAGAAAAGCAGAAGTTAAGAAGAATAAGAAAGAACAAAATAAAAAGAGCTTTATGGATGAGGTTAATGCCTTAATGAATGAAAGATTAGGGATAGATGAAAATGGAGACCCTACCGAAAGTGCTGACAAAGGCCACGGCGGTGGCGGTAAAAAAACTGGTGGTGGCAGTAAAAAAGCACACAGTGGTAAAGACACTGCAATCGATAAAGCTTCTATTACTGCTATTAAGGGAATACAAAAAGTATTGCAAGATATGGGCTACTCACTAGAGAGCGAAATTAGAAGGGCAGATTTATTTAAAGCCCAAAGAGAAGCTCTTAAGGCAATCGAAGCTGAGAGACAACGTAAGAACTTAAGTCCGATAATATCTTTATATAATACTATAACTAACCGCCCTGAAAAATCTAGTGGCTCTACACAAAATGTCAACATAAATATTAATGCTCACGGGGTAAGCAAAGACACTAAATTAAAAGATTTACTAGCCATGGCGGATAAAAGATAGGGGGTACTAATGAGTGATATAATTGGAAGACTCACGGACAATACAGATGGCTTGTTTGGGGTACTTCCTTTCCATACTATGCAAAACCAAATCTCAGGAGAGTTGGGAGTTACTGAAAGAAAGACTCAACTGGGGTTTGAAGACAATGACCACAAATACCGAAAGAGCAATGAAGTTACTTTAGATGTTGCTCTTTTGGGTAGAACCCAAAGGCTAAAACTTGCAATGTTTAAGAAGTTTAGAGATGAGGGTTTACAAGACACTTTGATACTTTTAAAGAATTATCAGATACTTGAAAATATGGTTATCACTAAAGTTGAAGAGACTGAGACTTTTGATGATGGAGATGTCATTTATATTTCTGTCACATTTAAAGAAATTAGACACGGAGTACCAGCTGGTAATGCTTTAGAAGATACTACTTCTAGTGGAACAACTAAAGCACAGCAAATATTTAACAAAGTTCAAACATATGCTAACCAAGAGCTGCTGAAGCTCAAGCATTTGTTTATAAAATAGGGGGTTGATATGGCAGAGAAAATACAATATACTAAGGATGAAGTTAGGGAAATGATGCTTACTTTAGACTTTGTAGCTATACCTGTTGACACAACTAAACTAAAAGAATATACCAGACCTGTAGAGACTACAGTGTTTGGTATACCTATAAAATTAGAGTTGATAAACTTTAACAATAAATTTGAGTATCAGTATATGAATGATGATATTATATTACAAATATATGATAAAGCTTCTGGTTTTATTGATACACAAACAGACTTAGAGCCTTTTCAAGATTTATTTTTCTTTATCAAGAAGAGATATAAAAGGTATGGTAAACTAGTTTGTTTATTATTACCAACCGCTCTTGAAGAGTACGAAAAACCTTTATTTGAAAATAAACTAGAGACAATTAAAAACTATAGTTTTGTAGTTTTTAAAACTACTTAGAAAGGAGTTTATATGAAAAGAATAATTGAAGCTAAATTTACATTAGCCGACCAAGAACTTATAATAGACTCAAATAATTTTGATATAAAATTTACATTAGAAATAGATAAAACTTCACATTCAAATGTTTTGACTTTGACTATATATAATATACATTATGATAACTCACAAGATAATATTCTTACAGTTACTGGGGCTTTCTTATCCAATAAGCCTACGATATCTTTGTATGCGGGATATGAAGAGGAGGTTAGTGATGTGCAAATGGGCTCTGTAGTTGTTCCTAAGACACTATTATTTACAGGACAGCTTGTACAAGTGTTGCACGCTTATGATGAGCTTGATATCTCTTATAGCTTAGTTGCTATGCAAGAAAGAGATATATGGACTAATACAATTATCAACTGCACATTTCCAAAGGGTTACACTGCAAGACAAATTATCACAGAACTTATCGCTAGCATTGGAAGTTACACAACACCTGAGGGTGATACTATAAAGTTAGAGATTGGAACATTACTACTTACAGAGATACCTTATGAGCAAGAGTTCTCGAAGTCTAACACAACGTTACAAGAGATACTAGGTGATATTGCAAAAGACCAGTTCTGCCACTACTACATTGATAAAGGTAAACTAAATTTTTACCCGTATCTAGCCTACTTAGGGTTTGACTCAGGTAAAACAGTTGAAGAGTTATCCACTATGATTGAATATAAAGACATTTTAAAAATTGAGACTACAGAGGAGGATGGGTTTAAGATTACAACTAAGTTTAAACCTTTTGAAATAAACTCTCTTATAAAAGTAAGTTACATTGACTTAACTGACTATATCCTTTGCATTAGCAAGATTACATTCAGTTGTGAATGTGATGATGGAGATTTCCAGACAGAGCTAGAAGTTGAAGAGCTACACAATTACGGTGAGAAACAAATGGCTGAATTAGAGGAGAGAAAGAAAAAGTCAGAGGAGAGCCTTGCTAAGCAAGCTGAGGAGAATAAAGAAGCTGAGGAAAAAGCTTCTAGTGTGGAGGTGATTAAGCGGTGAGCATAAATAATCAATTATTACAAGTATTGGAGAACGAGACTAAGAAGGTTACTGATGATATGCACACTTCATTGATAGCGGTTATACTGTCTGTAGACAATGCTAAAAGAACTTGTAGAATTAAATTCCTTAACAAGGTAATTAAGTCTATTAAGGGGCAAGTTATACAAACAATACCTGCTGAGCTTAACGAAGTGCCTATACCACCAATATTCAGCTCGGGAACGTGGGAGCTATGGGCAAAGTATGAAGTAGGGGATAAAGTAATTGTACAGATTATGGAAAGACCATTCTACGAGCCATTTGTATCAGAAGACATTGCTGAGCAACAAATGAACTCAAGAATGCAATTAGGGTTTTCAGTAATACTAAAACCTATTCCACCTAAAATGCTAACAGAGACTCAACCAAGTTCCAGTGCTTTCCTTATACACAACAAGAAAAACGGAGACTCATTCGAATTTACAGAGAGCGGAGTTTTGAATATAAATACAGGAACAGTAAATATAAATGCAGGCACAGTGAATATCTCGGGTGACTTAAATGTTACAGGAGTCTCAACTGCTAATGACCACGTAAGTAGCGGTATTAGTGGAAAAGGACACGTACACAGTGGGGTTACTTCTGGCGGTAGCACAACAGGGGGTGCACAGTAATGAATAGTTTAGTTGTAAAAACAAACGAAAATGACTTACAGATAAATGGGAATGAGTTTGTGGTACTAACTACAGATTTTGATAAAACAGTTGAAATGCTTGAGAGCAGACTCAAATTCATTCTTAGTAGTTATCTTATAAGGCAACAATTAGGATTGCCTTGGTTAGATTATTTACATAATGTAAATATTGAGGTTAGGCACGAGTATATAAAGGCTTATATGTATAATGAAGTTCTAAAGACCCCTAATATAAACGTAGAGTCAGTGGTTATAGAGCACGTAGGTACTCACAATAGAACGGCAAGTTTTGAGATTTCTTGTACATACGGTACTAGTAATGAAACAATAAATATAATTTTATAAAGGGGGTCAAATGGCAAACGAAACAAGTATATATGATAGTTTGTTTACAGGCTTTGGTATAAATGATAATGGGTTTAAGTTTCCAACGTTCCTAGATTTTTTAAATATTATGAATGAGTTGGGAAAAATGCAATTCGGAGAAGACTTCTACATTGATAACAAAACTAACCTAGGTCAATGGTTTGAAATGTTTTGTTATACGTTAGAGGGGCAAAGTAAGTTGTTTCAAACAATCTACAACAACCTTTCAATCTACACTATGAAAGGGGTAATGCTAGATAAGTATGGAAGTAATTTCAATGTTGGTAGGCTTACAGATACGTATGCTTATGCGACTGTAGAAGTTACTGGAGTACCTTTTGCAATAATAATGAAAGGGTATAAAGTAAAATCGAAACCAGGTAGATTTTATTCGACAGTTACAAATATTGAATTAGACTCTACTGGTCATGGGCTTGGGCAAGTTATAGCAGAAGACTCGGGGGTAGCTGGGAACGTGGGTATTAATATGATAAAGGAAAAAGTTACACCAAACGAGCAAGTATACACTATTACGAATATTACTTCGGCTAGTGGTGGAGCAGACATTGAGTCAGACATAGATTATAGAGCTAGGCTCTTACAATTCTTTCTAGGGGCAGAAAATGGCTCTGTGAATGGTATTAGGAGAGCAATGCTCTCATTACCACAAGTAAAAGATTGCAAGGTATTTGAAAATAATGGTATGCTTGATGACCCTGTTACTGGGCTTAAACCGGGACAGATTGCAGTTATTATTAATGGGTTGATTGATGAGGTACTTGCTTATAAACTATTTAACACTAGAAGTGCTGGAGTTTGTACTACAGGGAATACAGAGATTGAAGTAGTCTCAGACTCAGGAGCATATGTCACTGAAAGGTTTTACTCAGCCGAAGAAAAACCACTATACATAAAAGTTAGTGACATTACACTTACAAACCCAGAAGCTGTGGACATTCAGGGGCAGATTAAACAGTCGCTTTTAACAAGACTGGGGCAATACTCGAGTCTTGGGAACAAGGTAAACTTTGAGAAAGTTCAAGCTTGTGTTTACATATTGGAAGATATTGATGAGGCTAAGGTTGAGATATCTATTGATAATGCTACTTGGTATCAAGTAGATTTAATCCCAACTATTTACGAATATTACCTATTAATGGAACAACAAATTACTATAGAAGATTAGGGGGAACTATGTTAAAAAGTGAAGACTTTATAAGACTTGGTAGTAATCTTATAGACAATAACGGAGAGAACAATATAAAAATAGCGGAAGTTCTTACCCACTCTCAAAACGTTTCCGTAAAAATCTACGATAGTTTACTTAAATTATTTGTGTTGGATGAGCTTACGGGGACTAACTTGGATGCCTATGGTTCTAGGTTTAATGTACCTAGGCAGAATTTGAATGACAACGATTATAGGGCACTTATTAAAGCAATGAGTATTATCAAGTTTAAAGGTAATACTTACAACTCTATAACAGAGGCTTTGGCTTTGTACCTTAGGGTTAGTGAGTCAGCCATTACTCTTAGTGAAATACAACCAGATGATATTGATTATCCTAGATTTACTTTGATAAAACATATAATTGTAAAAGACACTATTGATATTAACAAGTTGCTTACTTTTATTTATGCAATCAAAGCTGGGGGAGTTATCATTGCTTGTTATAAATATAGATTTCAAGTCACTCGACCAATTTACAATACAGTTACTTATAGCTCTAGGGGAAGCTTGTGTGCTCCACCTTTGCTGACTGAAAGTTATATGATTGATTGTAATGGGGTTATCACAGAAGAGACAACTGGAAGAGAGTTAAATTATGAATATGATTTACATAATTATGACTTGAATGAAGTCACAGACTCAATAAATGAGCATTAATAAGGGGGAATACATAAATGAGTATAATAAAAAATTTAGAAAAAGGGTTGTATGAATTTACCAACTATTTTAAAATTAGTTCGGTAACTGATGTTCCCGACCTTGAGGTTAAAAGGGTTACACCATTCCGTGGGGCTATCACAAATTCAGGTGATTTAATCGAGGCTGAATACATTAACACAGTTGCTCAGGCTGGGGTTTGGTGGATAAAAACCACTAAAGATACTACGGTTTCTGGGTATGAGAAGTTTACTACTGATATTGTTATTGAGCAGACTTTAGTGGATGGGTTTAAGTTTAAAACTAAGTTCCCTACTTCAAATGCTAGTAGCACAGTTAAGATACTGCTTAAAGGGGTCGAGTACCCTGTAAAAAAAGTTGTATCGGGAGCTGTAGTAGACCTTGCAATCGGAGATATAACAGCGGGAGCTATCGCAAATATCACTTTTGTGAATGATACTATTATATTAGAGGGGGAGAATTTAGCTAGTGCTACAGTACCTGGTATCATTACAGAAAACAGAGTTGAAGAGATTGCAAATACTAAAACTAATACTACCTTAGCTACTTGGTGTCCATTTCCAGTAGGGGCTATATATATGTCAACTACTAGTGCAAACCCAAGTACTTTCTGGACTGGCACTACTTGGCAAGCATTCGCAACAGGAAAAACTATCATAGGAATTGATACAAGCGACACAGACTTTAATTCAGTAAACAAAACAGGCGGTTCTAAAGAAGTTGTGCTTACAGTACCTAATTTACCTATACATTCACATACCGTGGGTGACAACTCGCATTCACATACTGCGAATGGGGTTGGAGACCATAGCCATACTTTGAATGACCATGCTCACTATTTACCACCACACCAACATGGGTCAGGTTGGGGAGAACAAAACCAAACAGGGTATTGGGGTAACTGGCCGGGTAAAAATTTTAGAGGTTCAGCTTCAACAGATTTGGATAATAATATGTTTTTAACAAGTCCAGTAGACCAATGGACTAACGGGGCAGGAGCTGTAGGTATGTCGGGTTCTGGGGCACATAGTCATACAATTAATGCTACTACACACAGTCACTCATTGAGTAACACAGGAAGTAATACAGCACATAGTAACTTACAGCCATATGTAGTTACATACATATGGAAAAGAATATCTTAGGGGGGATTTATGAGTAAAATATTTCAGTTAGAGGGTGGACAATATGAACACCCTAATGAATACAAATTAGTTAGTACTGTTAGGGGCACTACTATCTTACAACCTGAATTTGGTACTGTTATTATTGAGGGCGATGTTATTGAAGCTAGTACCCACAATACTATACAGAAAAACGGGGTTTTAGCTTCTAAGGTAAACGTTACAATGGAGTCTACGGACACTGTCTTAGTGCCTACAGATATGACTATTGAGTCAGACCTATTTAATGAGCTTAAAATAATGCTCTTATTTAAAACAGGTACAACACTACCTAGCAACTCTTTTATAAAACTAAAAGACACAAATATACCAATTGCAAATGTGAATGACTACGTGGTAAATGCAAATACCCCTTTACTATTCCTATACTTTGATAGCAAGTTTTATGCTTATAAAGCTGGAGCTGAGAGCTTGGGTGATTTATCTGATGTTACTCTTACTTCTCCTACGAGTGGGCAAGCATTAGTATATAATGGAACT
>JANIMX020106614.1:0-19591 GCA_024582655.2 Erythroxylum kunthianum | reverse complement strand
TCTGTTGAGGTTTTGGTGATTTATTATCTGAACATAGGTTCGTATTTTGAGCATAACTTGAGTTTTAGAACTCCAAAGTTACCTCTTATGGTCCAGGATACAAGGCTCCTTCAATTGATGACTACAAAGGTAAAATTCTAAGCAGTTTTGTTTATGAAATAAACAGTTATTTAAATGAAAGAAGAAATGACTTGGGCTACTTTTGAGTGTTCAATCATGTGTGATAGTTGGACAAATAGAAGACATGAGCCTATTATTAATTTATTGGTTTATTCTGCAAATTGTACAATGTTTTTGAAATCTATTGATGCATCTAAGCTTGTTAGGAATATTGATACTCTCTTTGTGATATTTGATGAAGTTGTGAATGAAATAGGGTCAGAAAACATTATTCAGTTCATTAATGACAATGATTATGCTTATAAAACAACTGAAAGAAGATTGTAAAGTAAATATAATTCTATTGGGCTCCTTGTGTTGTACATTGTATTTACCTAATATTGGAAAATATAAAAGATGCTAGGTATTTTCTTATTATTGATGAGATTGTGCATAAAGTAAAAAAATGACAAAGTTTATCTATAATCGTACATGAGTTCTAAATTTGATGAGATATGAATTTGTGTTGTTCTGTTATTACCATATTTGTAACAAATTTCTTATTACTTCAATATTTTGTATTGATGAAGAAAGAGTTGAGACAAAAGTTTATAAGTAATAAGTAAATTACATCTCAGCATATTAAGTCTAATGTTGAATTGAAGGTTAATCTAATTATATTTTAAAATCATAAATTTTGGTTCCAATATTAATTTATCATCAGAGTTTAAGAGACTTTATTAATAGAATTATACTTGAAAATCGTGAATTTATATTATAAAGTCAAGTATGCGAATAAATAAGCATTGGCAAAGGGCACTGACAATGGCTTCGGCTTCCATGAAACCGAGAATTGCAAACTTCAGCCCATGGCCCCACCTCAACATCTACCTTAACAACTCCCAAAACAAATAAAATACTAATAAAAACTTGATCTGATCTGCACCGTTGATGTTTAAAGCCTATATTATTTATTACCTATAATATAACCTTAAAACGAAAACCCATTCCTAATCTCGTCGTCTCTCGCTCTGTGTTAGTTGTGACCAAAGTCAGATGTCTATGTCTCAGATATGTATGATTCTGCTAATGTACACCCTTTTACTTCCTTCCTCTAAAGCTGCGTCAGGTTCTCGCTCCATCCTCCGAGCAATCAACGACGAGAACAATCCGCCGCAGGACTTCGCCGTTGAGTTAAATGTCACGAATTTTGATACAATTCTTAAAGACACGCCGGCTTCTTTTGCTATTGTTGAATTCTTCGCCCACTGGTCAGTTCTCTTATACGCTTGATCTTCACATCTATTGTTTTTAGTCTGTTTTTAATAATGGATTTTGAACGTTTATGCACTCAGCTTATATTTTGGACTGAATTTGAGGTGAGTGGAAATGGTGGTTGAATGGGTTGGATTAATGAGATAGACTTGTTTGATGGATTGCCTGGTTAAACAGGCACGTGTACGTGGCTCTGATGATTGGTTTTTTGGTGGAGGGATGATGGAATTCTGCGGCTTAATTTTGTAGCCCTTGTTTGGACAAAAGTAATATTTTTTTTGAATAAGAAGATTCTTCTTTTATTCTCTTTAGGCTATGCATTAGTTGAAGGGATGATGATATTCCACCTTTTGAGCAACCTATTGGTCTCTAGAGGACTGAATAGGGTGATTATCATCCTGAAGAGATTAAGCAGTTAATGCCAATAGGAAATTTAGAGACAATTGGCAACGTTGACCGCTGCATTTTTTTCAAGTGATAATCCTATTTGCCTCTTAGATATTGGACGGTTAACCTGAATGTGAGAATTTTGGATAGCAAGATCTGTTCTCCAAGTTGGTTATTATTTCGTTTATAATCTTCCCACCTGACTGTTAGTTGTATACTAGTGTCACGGGATGTCACTACCACTTATTCTGGCTCTCTTTTGGTTGCGTTCTGTTATGTCCTTCTAAGCATGATCTATAAACCTGTGCCCATCAGCAGTTTGTACATGCTTATTGCTCTTCCTTTTTATCTTAGTAGACAGCAGTGACACTTCATGTATAATGTACTTCTTATCAACAAAATTTGCTCTGATATTGGTATTAATCATTTATGCCTTAAAAAAGATCTTTACTTGTGTCTCCTGTGCTGTAAAATCAAAATTTGAAACATTGGTAATAGTAGGCACAAAATGTAATATAACATTCTGAGATATTGAAATTCCTGCGTTATAGGCTATATATATCATCTGATTTTGGATTAGCCTATTTATACTTTTTCCTTTGTTTAATTTTATGTGTGTAGCATCTCTTATGTCAAGATAAGCCATTTGATGTTATTTTTCTCTTTGAACTTCCGCTTTGCAGGTGTCCTGCTTGCAGAAATTACAAGGTATTCTGAGGAATGATTTCTTTCTTAATTTGGATATGAATTTTCTTACTAGTTTTATTAATTGAACTTCAAATATGCAGCCTCACTATGAAAAAGTTGCAAGGCTTTTTAATGGGCCTGATGCTGTGCATCCTGGTATTGTATTGATGACAAGGGTGGACTGCGCATTGAAGGTTTAATGCCTATGTTTTCTCCATTTCTTTAATGCATGCTTTGATTACTCAATTATTTTGAGGGTTTGTATTTGTTTTCCGGCACAGTGAGATTTACTACTTTACAGAAGTAGTCTGTTTAGTTGTTAACCATGGTGTCTTATTCCCATTTGTTCAACAGATTTATACTGTTATGAGATCCAAAATCAGAAAAAGTAACAGCAATATATATTTAGATGGTTATTTTTGAAGGCAGTATTTGTCATGGAAATCAAGCATGACATATTGATTAGAGTTTTTTGTAGTTAATGCCAACCATCACCATGCCTAGATTTCACTTATAAATCACATTGAGTTTCATCAGCACATCAGTGAGAAACTTACATTGTTTATGGATTAGTATCGTTCTTCCTCAAGTTGCTTTCACCATTGGTTCTTTATCAACCGTGATGCAGTCACCACAGCTTAGTCTGTTAAATTTCCAGTAGGCATGCCTAACATGTTGCTCTCTGAAATTAAAAGAAAAACACTTAAATTCTACATTATACTCATTTAGAGGAGATTAACCTCGTTTCCAGTGTTCTTTCTCAAGATTTTATAGTATTACCAACAAGGACCATGTTGATCAAACTTTTCTGTTCTCTTGGCTTAAGGTTATTCTAGTTGTAGGAAGGCCTGTGTTTCTTGGATGGAACACTTATTAAAACTCAGTATCTTTCACCATAATTGTGATTTGAGGCTGTGCCTTCGGATCCGTGAAATAAAGTTGGTTATGAGTTGGTTGGTGGAGTATGTAATAATGAGTTTGCATGTTTTGCTGATACATTGGGCAGAACATAATTTTGTCAAAACTATTAAAGACTTAAGAGTCTTTATATGTATGTTAGGGTTATTTCCACCAAGGACATGCAACACATTACTTGAATTTCCAAATAGATCCTTTCATCTTCTTAGTGATTAGTTATTACCTGTACAATTCTAACTGTGAGGTTCTTGACTTTGTAATATTAATGCAAATCTTGGTTCCTTCTAAGGTGAAAGTCACATGTAGAGGTTGTGATATATTTTCAATGGAAGTTTCAGAATTTGATAAGAACCTTTGCTTTTTTCAATATTGGAAGATGGGGAGACCATAAGTATTGTTGTTATTGCTAGTGTCACATATGTTTGGTTTCTGCCTTGATCTTTTGGAATTCTACTGCTAGAACTGCTGAATCTGTTATTTTCCATATCTTCCTTAATGTGCCTGCATTTAAAATCATTTTGTGATGATTTGTCCCCTTTTGACTTGTTTGGCAGCACAGGCAAATAGTAAACTCTGTGATAAATTTTCTGTAAGTCATTATCCTATGCTTTTTTGGGGCCCATCGTCTAAATTTGTGTCTGGTGGTTGGGAACCTAAGGAAAAGAAAAGTGAAATTTCTGTAATTGATGATGGACGAACTGCTGAAAGGTTGCTTACTTGGATTAATAAGCAATTAGGCAGGTATGTAGTGGTATCAACTGTTGCTTGTTCTGATCAAATCTTTTTCTATTGCATTTTACTACAAGTTTTGCTCAAAGTAGGGGTGATCTGCATTTCTAGATTTTCCCTATGAGATTAAGTCATGACTGTTTGAATTGTTTTTTGCTTTGTATTTAACACGATAAATTGTTATCAAGAATGCTTTCCTAAGATTCAGTCTGCTCCTATGTTGATGTTAACTTAAAAATGACCTTATTCTATCTTTACAAATGCATCAAGGATTATTTGGGTGGAAGATATATGGGGACGAAACAAATGAGTTGATCTTTTTCATATTTTCCTCTGCTATGGGAAACTTTACAAAATTGACAAATGCATATTTATAATGTTTGGTCCGGTTTTCAGTGAGGAAGCTATATATGTAGATGAACTTATTTCCACAGTGATGTCCATAGCTTCACTCCTTGTTATGCTTTCTCCAGTTCTTTAGTAGTTGAATTCTACCTTTCTTTCTAATTTTATGCAGTTCATATGGTTTGGACGATGAGAAATTTGAAAATGAGAATCTCTCATCAAATACATCAGACCCTGGACAGGTTATTTGCCTAATTTTGGTTTGTAATTTAAAAGTCATTTTGTCCACATAATAAATGCTAAATTTCTACTATACATGGTTGGTTAAAGATCGCACGAGCTGTCTATGATGTTGAGGAGGCGACATCCACAGCCTTTGAGATTATATTTCAACTCAAGGTATGGACTTTATTCGATAATGTTTCTTCGTGTTCCTGTTGTCTGATCTACTTCACCTGTAATTGATATACGGACTTTATTTGATCATGTTTCTTCATGTTCCTGTTGTCTGATTTACTTTACGATATTCTTTCTATGCAGATGGTAAAATTAGAAACTCGGGCATCACTTATCCAATTTCTGCAGCTTTTAGTTGTTCATCATCCTTCCAAGAGGTAAAGGCGTCTTTATTGAACAGAATTCTTTGTGGATGTGGTGATTCCTTCATGTGTTCACTTTAGATTAGTCTTGTGTGTCAGGTGCCGGAAGGGCAGTGCAGAAGTTCTGGTAAATTTTGATGAGTTATACCCACCAGATATATTGTCTACTAGTAAAGAGGAACGTGCTGGTAATGGCAAAGGCATCCTGATGAATTACCAAATTTGTGGAAAAGAAGTTCCTCGAGGATATTGGGTAGGTAGAAATTTATTTTCCCTTAGAATGAAGGGCCTGCGTTAAAATGATGCAATTTAAATGCTCCCACAATTTTTCCTTCAGAGCTGGCAGTTATGTGCTTAGTGCAGTTTTGTATCTTTGTCTGCAAATCTGCTTATGCAATATACATCCATCAGACTTGTATGAATTTCTGTGTAACTGATTGAAGCGCTATTACATTAGTGGACTAACCATGAGATAGGTCCAGATTGCATGCTTTTGTGTTTTTCTTTTATGAAACACTTTAAACTATTCACATGTAAGTTTCTGCTGGCTGTACCATCATTCAAAGTCATCACTCCTATTGAATCATAATTTACTGGGGTGTTGATTCTTGACTCTTTCTGCAATCTGTAAATGCCCCCATCAGATTTCTTCAAGTTTTGGAATCAGGTGCCTAGCATTTTCTGAACTTTGATTCAATTGTTGGATATACTGCTTGCAAGTTAACAATTTTCAGTATGGTTATAATTAATAAACTTTGAGCTTATTGCGTTGATAAATCTTTTCATTGCCATATCATACCGCAGTCCATGCAATTTGAAGTTCTATGCGATGATGAAGCATCAATAATGATATGATCCATGTATTTCCTGTTATACTAACGAGAAACGGGTGATTGATATTCACTGAGCATGACATTCATTTATGCCTTATTGTGGTTATCTAAGCTAGCATCAGCTTTTTCTATTGATGAACTTAACTCTTGCTTCCTGCTGTTGTTGTTGTTGTACATTAGATTCCTGATATCTATATATTTTCTAAGTTGCTTATGGTGATCCTTTTCAGATGTTTTGTCGTGGAAGCAGGAATGATACCAGGGGCTTTAGGTAGGTAAATTTAATAGAGAATATAACACAGAAAACTTGTCCTTGTTAACCTGATGCACAAGCAAATATAAGATAGCCTAAAGTTGTATTTAACAACTTACCTTTAGTGGTTCATCTGTCTTTTCATTTGCAGCTGTGGTTTATGGGTTCTATTCCATTCACTTTCAGTACAAATTGAGGACGGAGAGAGCCAATTTGTATTTACATCTATATGCGAATTTATTCACAACTTCTTTATTTGTGAGGAATGTCGGCAACATTTTTACCGCATGTGTTCAAGGTAAGGAAACTCAGAATACAGAGCTATAAGCTGTTGTTGCCCATTCCGACTAATTATGGGTTCAACTAATTTTGCAGTGTTGGTCATCCTTTAAACTCATCTCGGGAGTTTGTACTTTGGTTATGGAACACTCACAATAAAGTCAACGAGAGGTTAATGAAGGAAGAAGCGTCTCTGGGAACTGGTGATCCCAAGTTCCCAAAGAGCATATGGCCTACGAAACAGTTATGCTCGACTTGTTATCGGTCTCATAGTAGAAGAGGAAGTGGATTGAGTCAGATTGATTGGGATGAGGATGAAGTATACAAGTTCTTGACAAATTATTATGGAAAAACCCTGACATCTCTATACAAAGACAAAGGGAGTGTTGAGAATGAAGTGACTGATGGAGCTCTTGAAGAGTTAGTAGCCTCAACTAATGCAGTTGTTGTGCCTGTGGGGGCTGCCTTGGCGATTGCTTTTGCAAGCTGTGCATTTGGAGCGCTTGCTTGCTACTGGCGTTCACAGCAGAAGAGTCGAAAGTATTACCACCCACACTTCTTAAAGAACATATGATATTTTGGAGGGTAGTGAGCGTTTCCAAAAATATAAATTTTCCAATAGAAACTAATGAAAAAGTAAGAAAAGAGGGAGAGTGGAATTTGATTGTTAGAAAATGAGAATTTTCTTATTTGTTTTCCTTCCCCAATATTTCAGGCCAAGGAGGAAGCCGGAACTAGATAGTTAACGGACAAAAGTATACACAGCTATTTAAGGTGCCCAGTCGGGTGAGAGTGATACAGTCAGAATAGGAATTCAGATCACATCCTTGCTAGCTTGCACGAGACCTGCTTTGAGGTCCTCCTTTGTAACCTTACCCGAAATTTTCCTCAAGAATGTTTTAATATGGACTGTACAGATCCATATCTTGATCTTACATTTGGAAGATAAAGCTCCTCATTTGTTACTTGTACTTCAATTATTACGGGTCTTCTTAAATATGTGAAAACACTTTTTAAGCATATGGTTGCTGTATTATGGAGTCTAGTCTCATCCTTTGTGACTCCTGTACATCCACAGGTTCTAGCAATAGTTATGTCAGGTTAACTCAACTATTCTTAGTTACATTTAAGGCTGGATATGGATTGCTGATGATCCAGTACTTTGAGAAAGCTAAATTTGACGGCAAGCAAGAAATAGAGTCCCTGTCGACCTAGCCGCATAGATTCCATCTAGCTTTGATGCCTTTGGCAGTGCAGGCTTCTCTGATCCAGTGAACTGTCCATCTGAGCAAGTTCATTTCAGTTCCAAATTCGATGGTAAATTACAGAAGTCTCTTCCAGGCCCCCAGGGAAACGAGTTAGCAATGTAAATCACTCCTATTCGGCTATGTATAGAAGCAGCAAATGGTTTATTTCCATAGCAAATTTTATCATGCTACCTCAAAATCTCATGGACCCTAATCTACTGACCTCTGCAAGGAGACTGCTTGCCTAGTGCTTGCAACTTCCATATTTTTCTCGTATGAGTTCAACAGTCAGTAGGCATTTAGATTAACTTCATATTTAAATGCTTAAAAAAATATGGCTGCACCAAAAGAATCGGTTACCTGTACTTGCCAATACACCAGTTTAACTTCATTGTCATTTTCTCTACCATGTATCTTTCCTTTTTCAATAAGTAAATTGTTTGTATATACAGAGTAGTTACCTAACTGTACAACGTGTTAAGAGAGAAGTAACAATAGAATTCACATTTAGATAACTACTCTCAAACAGGTCCAGTTGTGCTTCAGAAAATGAACTTGGATCTTCTTCCATTTAACAGTATTAAGGTTTGCAGCTGCTGCTGATCCCAAATTACCTTTCCTTCGCAGACAGATTATTGAAAACTAACCACATGGGTCTGAGTTTGCAGAACTGATCGCTCAGTTTCTTCGTCAGATGAAGTGAAGGAGGAACTTGGCGGACCCTATTTGATCAATGAAGAAACAAATACAAGAAGGTTTAAAACTCAAATAAGCATCAAGTGGTGATTAATGATACTTCATATCTTCAAAATTGAAGTGAATATGGTAGCTAAACTCACTTGTCGGTGGCTGCGACGCTGTAGTGCACTTACTGCTCTTACAACGACATAGATTGGAAGAATAACTCCAGCAGTCCTCAGAATTATCAACTGTCAAAGTAAAGAAAGTGTGAGTTTTAACATTGCAGAAAATTATCTGTTGATTTCTTTTTCTTGAATGGATAATATTTCACATTACTACCATAAATAATGGGAAAGAGATATCACTGCTTCCAGTAAGGATGAGTGGGAGCGTATGCCTTAAAATCAAAAGAACCATTAGCTGCAAAAGATTACACAAAATGAATGAACCTGAACCTTATGATCATAAAGCAAAATAATCAGAGTTAATTAGTGTCTAGCACACAGCACTTTAAATCTTTGGTTCAACAATATTTAGCTGTTTATAAATTTGTGCAAAATAAGTTGATAAAAGATGAGAACCATCAAAGTTTGCAAGGGGGAAGAGATTTACCAGTATGGCAACCGACCGGCATAAGATTGCATTTCTTGTACTTGAAGTTGAATCTTCATCATCATAGTCAGGATTTAGGAAATTTCGGTCAGTTGAAACCATTGCTATGAATCGCGGACCATGCAAATCCGTTCGAGATGCTTCCCAGTTTCCCCTGATACAAAAATGACATAACAGTGAAGTTTTGAGTTCCTGGTGATTGGTGACAGTGAAGAAAAAAAACCAAGTACATCCTCTAGTTACCTGAAGTTCAAAGGAATACGACCAATTTGGAACAGGGGTGGAGGTGCTGTATAACCAGGCTTGAATTGCTGAAATTTATAACATCGAAAAGGTATATATATAGCAATTTGACATTCACAGTATAAATAGAAAATGTAATAACTGCTAAGAAAGCCTACCACAAGAAGCATAGACACTTGGAAAAAAAACTTATATCTATGTGAATGAACCCACCTGCTGGCATATCTCACATGTAATGTTGCCCTTCTCATTACACCACCTCTGTACACATCTGCGGTGAGCATACTGCAAGCACGGAGAATCAGATTGATCATCCAATGCAATGATTACATTTTAGTCTCAGGATACACAAAGGAAAACAGTGAACATTCTACAGTTAAAAAAAAGGCAACAACAGCGATACGATGGAATAACTACATCAATAGTTTCTGGATTCGAACAAAACAAATATTCCAAGTTTCAAAGGTTTGTGGAGTGGATTCAGGTAACTCAAACAAGAAAGGCACTGAGATAATGCTTCATTGCCCAGTTATGCCATCAGCAGTTGTAGTGTTTCTAAAGCCATGAAACCCATTGCTCAACAATTATTTGAGATAAAAGATGAAACCATCAAGCTTTTGTTGTACATGTGAAAAGCTCCATTTTTCATGATGAGTATAACGAATCTCCAAAACCTCCAGTTGCTACAAAATGTGACGGGATCTTAAACATTATTCACAAACTTCTGATTGAGCTCTTTATTTCAGGACAAAGTCACATATGTAGAAGAAAATACATCCATAGACAACACTACTACTATGATTAAAGTTTGCTGTGATTAAAAAAACAAAAAGAAAAGGTTTCCTTTTTGGACTGAAGGCATGGATGGGGACTTGTAGAAGAAACTCATAATCCTGTCATTTTCATACTTACCGAGAAAGAGGTAGTAGACCTAGACCATTCTATTCTACCTTCAAAATCAAAAGCCTAAAAAGTCAAAGGTGAAGACTTGACTGAAATCTAGTTGACAACGTAATTCTAGCAGTCAAAAACTCCATAAGAATATTCAAGTTTGGCATCCCAAACATGCAAGTAAATTAAAAGAAAAAAAGATTTGGACCAAAACTGTTTCACAATTCAAACTATAAAATATCGGAATAAAGGAAATATGTTTACGTGTCGCTAAATAAAAAAGAAGACTTTTAACTATGCAATCAACAACAGGCTAATGAACCGAACCTTCAAGCTTCCACGACATGTGCAGGGTATTTCCATATTTGAATCCTCATCCTCATCCTGGCAAATCCTGCACTCCACCAATTTCCTTGGAGTTGATATGTCTCCAAAATCAACTTTCTGGGAACACTTGTCAGTTTTGATGTCCTCAATTTTCGATATCGTGGCTTGCATTGCCCGGTTTCTGCTTTCAATGGCAGCTTCCAACGTGGATTCAGTTATCAAGCGATCCACCAACAACACAAAATGATCACCCATCACCAATTTCTCCAAACAGCCTGTGAAAAATCAATTTCCACTATTCGTTTTAACGTTCAATGATCACGTTTAAAGCACAAGTAGTTGTTGCTCTCGCTCAAGGCCCTGAAAACCATAATTCTTTCATTTTTAGAACCAAATCAAATAAATAAATAAAAAACGTATAACTAGACAGAAAAGAATGTAAGAAAATGCACAACAAGGAATTTGGTTTCCAGAAGAAAGAAACACACGAAACAAACACCTTAAAAATTGAAGAAACGAATTTGGAAAATCAATTGTTTGAAGTTGACTAAAAAGCGTCCTAAAGAACACGATCTAAAAGGATAAAAAAGAGTTCATAAATGTCAGGAGGGAAAAGGGGAGAAAACAAAAAAGGGCAGGAGCAACTTTGTGAAGAACAAATAAGTTAAAGGAAACAAAAAAGGGCACCAAATCACACAGAGAGCAATACAATCACGAGAAATGGGAAAGATCCAGTTAAGAAAGACACGTCCAAAAGTGGCACAAATAAGAAAGAGAGTGTACCCAGAAACGAAACAGAGAGAACAAGAAAAGGAGAATGAAGGAAAGCTGAGAACAGAAAAAAGAAAAGATGATAGCTTTACCAATACGAGGACAAAAAAGGGAATAAGCATCAACGCAAGAAAAGGGATGATAAGAAAAAAAGTTGACAAAGTAAAGCCTTACAAGAAGGGGGATCTAATATTCTTGAAGCTAAGAAAACTCTGCCTCTTTCCAATTCTCTGTTTGGGGATCAAGCAAGAGATGGAGTAAAGGAACTCAAACATTTACAGAGCAAAAATGTGGCATAGCCCTCATTCATGAATAAAGTTTGCTCATTTACAAATTTATTTAAGCAAGTTTTGAGCCTGGAAACCAGGAACCCGTCTTCTTGTCAGGTGTGTCTGGTCAAAGTTGGGAGCTTTAGTTTTGGGTGTATATATATATCTATATATATTTATCTTGTCAGCCTTTTACTGGCCGTTTTTGCCGTTTACAGTTGCCCGCGAGTCGTTTACATTCTACCACCTCGCCTACTTTATAATCTTTTGCTTTGTTTTGTTTTTTGTTTTTATATTGGATTTTGTATCTTATGACATTTCAAAGCCACCATTTCTCTCGCTCAAATATTGAAAGTTACTTGAATATTGGAAGTTTAGAAAACCAAAAATATTGCCTTTTTATTTCTCCTCTCGTGGATGAATATGTTATTACTAACAATAATTGTTAGCCTTTCTTATTAAGGAAAAAGAGTACAGCTATGACTAATTGATAAAATTATTTTTTTATGATTTGAAAGTTCACAATTTTAATTCACGAAAATATTTTTTTTATAAAAAAAATATAATTTTTTTTACATATAATTAATGTTCCTTATCCAATTCTTATAAAGCGAACAAATTGGGTTTGTTATGATTATGATTATTTCAAATTAAGGGAGAAAAAAGAAGAAGAAAGAAAGAAAGATAGTAGATTTTAAGAATTGAGAAGAGAGAGCTAACTAAAGGTAGGTTCAAATATTTTTTATTTAGGTAAGGGAATGGTTAAATCAAATTAAGGATATATATATATACCTTGGCTAATTTATCTTTTACTGGCAATAACGCATTCATTATTTAAAATTAATAACAACAACAACAACATCTAGTAAAAATTTTGCTGATATGTAAAATTTGGGGAGGTCCAACAATACATAGCTTTACTTTTAATTAGTAAAGAAGTTGTTTCTATATATACCTTGACTAATTTATCTTTTACTGTCGCTCTCATTATTTGAAATTAATATCAACAACAACAATAATAATTAGTAGAAATTTTGCTGATATGCAGAATTTGGAGAGGTCCAATAATAAGCAGTCTTACCCTTAATTAGTAGAGAAGTTGTTTCCAAATGACTTACAATTAATATCAAAATCCACAAATGATTTAAGATTGTGTGTATTTATATTTCATTATTATAAATGTTGATGTTGTGGGATATGATATGATTGCCAATAATAATGTTTAGTGTTCATTTTCAATGGATAGTTGTTGGGGGTAAAGGAACAATTTTTTGTGGTTTGCTTACGTTTGATAACGTGTTTGAATATGTGGTACGATACAATAATTCTTATACATGTTCTTTGATTACTTATTTAACAATTAATGAAGGAGAGTCGAGAAGCAATTGAATTAGACCAAGTAACGTCAACCAAATTTGACCTTTTTGATTCATATCTCATTTAACCAACTTAGGTATCTAGTTGCGCCTCATCTCTAGTCAGTTGCAATTAATTTGTGGTCAACATGTCCCTCTTAGGTTTCTTCAACTTAATTATTATGCACACTCTTATTTCAAATATTCGATAATATTACTCATTTGTAATTAAAAGATTATAAATTTGAATTACGAAAATAATTCCTTTTGTAAAAAATACAAGAAGAATGCTATGTACAATTAATATCTTTCATTTGAACGTCGTAAAATTAAAAAATTAGGTTTATTGTGATTTTACTCCCATCTGAAATAAAATGTTAGTTATTCTAAACCCAAACACGTCCCACCATCTCTTTCGCCACCGTTGTTTTACTTGAATGTATAAAGGATGCCTCTTGTTGTACCCTACTTTCCTGGTTTTGACAAAGTAAGAAGGTTGGCTATTCGATTTTGACAAAGTAAGATCTTAATTTTTGGGCATATGTCATCTTCTAAGGTCAACATACACATTAACATGAAATCATTTTATTGATGAGAGAGTAAAAATCACAAAAATTAGATGCAAACGTGACAATTTCTTATGCGCCACAAGATGAAGTAATCAATTTGTTACTGCCAGTATACAGAAGATTTGTAGCATATTGGGCACAAACTCTACAACCAACCACAACAAATTCAGTTTTTCCGTTTTACGAGAGTTGGATAAGGGGCATCAATTATACGCAACATTTTTTTTGTATTTTTTTACAAAGAGAATATTTCCATGACTCGAACCTGTGACCATCCAGATCATGAAGAAATAACTTTATCAATTACTCCAAAACCTGCCCTGCACAAACTCATAAGCTTCAAATGACAAAAATATAGGTAGTAAATTTTTGGACCTAATTATGTAATCATTAATTTTGTGATCACTGTAATTTATATTAATTAAATTATTTCTGTATATCACTCAAGTAAATTAGTCAATATTAATTTTCTTCTAAACTTTTATTGCGTAGGCAACTCATCTAGGTAAAGCTTTAATTCAAAATTTGATTGTTTAATTTTCAAAGTTTCCCGGTTTAATTTTTAATTTTTAATGCCTGCTTGCATGGAGGAGAGAATCTCCAAACTCTGTCCTCTTTCTCATGCAAAGATAAGGTGAAATTGCAGAATTTTCAAGAATCGCTGCTTCAAATTAATTCCTGAACTTAAACTCAAAGCAGCCTGATTAAAGTATCACTAAACTTTTGGCCCATAACTAATTATTGATAAAACATTAAAGAAAATCTGAATCAATTTGATAAATTGTTGTTGAACAACCTTTACTGGTTTATTTATTGTAAAGGTTGGTTAGTTTAGTTAACGAGCTACCTATAAGAATAAAAGGAACAAGATCTTATTCAGGATGCAACGCAATATAGGTTTAGTAGGTGAGCTGATCATCATCTATTGTTAGCCAAAACCTGCTTCATTTCCTAGTTTCTTCAGCTTGTGATTAGTCGTCTTCCACCGTAGCAAGCATTGAAATATAAAACAAATAATGGGTTGAAGGGGATTAAGTAAGGTAACCATTTCCCCAGGTTACTCATCAGATGAATACTAAAGAAAACGTGAGTTAATCATACATATCAAACATTGGGGAGCAAGAGATAGCTAGAGATCAGGGATAGTACAACAAGGGAATTTAACTTTAATACTCATGATATTAAAGACTTTAATCACACGGTTACTAATTTTATATATGAAGTAATAAAATAGAAATTAAAACCAAAAAAGAAGGCCCTGATGTCTATATATGGACCCTTCCATGTCATTAACATATACCATATCATATTACTTACGTTATAGTTATAAATAGTATTTATTAAAAAATAATGTTACAATTACAAACAAGAGCAATTTTAATTGGTATCGATTAAAACGAATTCCAAGTAAAAAGAAAAGGCTAAAATTTGGATTTCTATATATCTTCCAGCTTTCAGTATTGAATTTTGGATTTCCCCATTAAATTATCTCAAATCAGTAGTTATAAGTGTTAATAGATATTTTTTTTAATTAATTGCGTAATTTGGAACATATTCAAACACTTACTAGCCATTCTTTTTAACCATACTTATGCTTGAAGTAGCGTATGTTTAACCCCACCAATCACAATTGGTGGATATGATTCGGTACAATATATTACTCTCTGAATTATAAGAATCAAGGTTTTGTGTTGTTTATGTGTACCGGCTACCGACAGAAAAATAGTATAAAAACAAACAGTTTCGTACCAAAATTTAGTTTTAGAATGTATTAACCTTTTTGGTAATTTCGGTCAGTACAATAAATATTGGTATAATATTGAGATTGAAATTTTTTACATATTAATGATTAAATTGAAATTAAAAAAGTAAAATCATTTTCTTTCAACACCTACTTCTTCCGACTCTTATAAGTCACCACTTGTAGTTGTTGATATTGGTGAGTATTTTTTTTCATGCGGAATGATGAGTGCTTGATTGATCATATATTTACTTTCTAACACTTAGTGATTAATATTATGAAGTGATTAAGATACTTATTTTGGTTCATATTTTGTTTTAGGTACAAGTTGGAAGTACAAGAATTAAAATGAGCTAAAAGCACACCTTTGAAGTCATCTTCTTGATGTTCAAACTCATCTGCCTTTATAAAACAACAAGGAGATGAATTAGGATAACGATGAGACAAGAAAATGAAAGAAATGAAGTTCTTGCAACTTACACCACCGTGTATGGAACCGTGTAACTCTTTGGAAGTGTATAAGATTATGAAGTTCTAGCAACCTACACGGCCATGTAAGTGAGTTACACGGTTGTGTAGCTCACCAAAATCATGTAGAAACATGAATTAGGGGAAAATTTTACATACACGGTTAGCTACATGCCCGTGTAACTAACCGTATATCTCTCAAAATCTTAATCTTTGCTATAAAAGGGCATTTGAGTTGTCAAACAAAGCATGAAGGGTTTTAGAAGCACGAAAGTGGGCATAACTCTTACTTCTTTGAGGTTTATAAGGAACTAACCTCCTTCCTTCCAGTTCGAAAGGGAAATTGACGCCAAAGAACACATTTGGGCATCTCTTCATCTTGTATTGTTATTCTCTCTCTTTAGAAATTGTTTGTGTTATTCTTTGCTTAATGTTTTGGGATTCATGTATGAATGAATAATGTTCTCATTCTCAATTGATTATTTATGTATGAACCCATTGCCAGAATTTAGATTACAATACGTAATACTTGTAACTTTGATTCACTTGTGGTAAATTAATAGTTGTGAATCATTAGGGATAATATATCATAGGTTAAATAACCCGAGCTTGTGTAGTTGTTGCCTAGATTAACCTGTTTTCCTAGTTCATAATGCACTTGTCATACTAAATCTAAAGAGCTTATTATAAGTTATTTGATAGCTATACCTAATTAAAGAGTTTATTTTTTATTAGATACAACTTAAGGGAAGACTGAGGTTAACATAACTTATTGTTAACCAACGGTTAATAGTTTCTAAGTGAGGTAAGAGAGCAATATGACGATAAGTACGCTCATTCGTGTGAAAGCTAAGATTGAACCGAGAACTAGATTATAAACTCATTCATTAATGTTATCACTTTTATACTATTTAATTTGAATTACTTTTATTAGTGTAATTTTACTTTATTTTGTTTATTGAATCCAACCAAAACCCCCTAAGGCTGATCCTGAGCAAGGGCAGGAAAGGCCTTCGTCCAAGGCCCACGCTCATTAATGACCTACTAATTACATGTTATTTTATAGCATATGAGTTTTTTATTTGAGCAAAATATATATGAAAAGAGTTGTTCTTTTTTAAAAGATTTAAAGATGTTTATTTAGAGAGAAAACATCAACTTCGATTTGGTAATAAAAAATAGCTTGATCCATCGTCATACATACGAAAACTTCTTTTTAGGAGGCAAAATAATAGTGGAAACGAGCATTTTAAATGAAATTGCTCTTGTTAAATTCCAAAATTCACATTTTTCTAATTGAAATTCAATAAAAGAAGGCCAAAATTCAATAAATTTGCTTTCACCTTACCTCCATCAGCATCATTCCCATCTAGGTACGAAATGCATCTCATTTATTCTCTCAAGTCTCATTTTATTTTTATTTTTTTGCTTTGAAGTTTTGGTTTTCTCAGTAGCTCTTTTGAACTGAAGGGTAGGTAAAATTTTAAAATTTGATAATGTGTATAATAGCTTTTTCAATATGGGTTGAATTTTTTATTTTCGAATTGAAACTCAAATTAAATTTTAGGTATAATTTATCTGTCTTTCATTTCCTATTTCAATTGCAATTTATCCAGATAAATTGAAATTGTCTATTTGATTATATATTATATTTATCAATTGCAATTCTAAGTATAATTTCAATTCGAATTGAAATTTATTCGAGTAGTTTTTCTCTCTTTTATTTTGCATATATCATAGTTGATAATTTTTATCCCTTATTTTCCTTCTTCAATTACAATTTATCTCTCTTTCATTTATTAAGTCGTAATTAGTATTTTCTGATTTATGGGTTCGGCTGATGCGTATGTATAAATTTAATTTCGTAATTTTTTGATGAAATCTACTTTCAATATTTATATAATGTGGATATTGTTGTTAATCCTTATTCTCTTTGGAAAAAAGTAGATCACTGTTAGTTTTTTATGTTTAGAATTACTTAAAAATTGAAAATAAATTCTGAGTATGATTGCTTTTATAAAAAAAGTTTACTCTTTGTTTTTTATTTTTAATATAGGATATTAAATTTAGCTATTTGTTTTTCTTTTTATCATATATATATAATACCATTTATATATCTTTATGATAAAAAATCGAGTTATTGTTATTTTGTTACGCCCTACCTCTTTCTTCCAATTCCATATATATGCTTTTGTTCTTTTTCTAGTTCAATTGTGTTATAACTATTTTATATGATGTTGCCTAAAAAATATTTGTCTAAAAGTGAAAAAGGAAGAAAAAAACAAGTAGAATAGTTAATATCCTAAAAAGGAGTTATCGATAAATTGGTTAAAATAGTGGGTCTTCTAGTGAGAATTACAAGAAATTATGTTAATATAGTTTTGAACAACCTAATAAAAATTTAAGTGATGAGATTCATATTCATGAGAATGTTAGCAATTTGATTAAGTATAAACTGTTGATAGTAAAATAAGGAACATTTTAATTGAATAAAGGCTTATAAGAGAATTAAATCTTGTGTTTTCTTAAGACTATACATATTTTCATATTGTTGATCCAATAGGAACCTTCTTGTTGCTTTGTCCTGGGCTTACAAAACGTTAGGACTAGCCCTACCCCCCTCACTTATATCCTAAACATCAATTCATTCATTACAAAAGCTACACACACTCTCTGTGGATATAATCTTTACTTACCACTACTTCAAATTTAGTTGTACAGAGTTAAGTTTTATTTTCTAGTTGTTATCGCTAAAATTGAGGATTAGCCGCAAAGTTGGTTGAGATGGATAACTCTGATTCCCAAATCAGTCGATAGCGCTAAGAGAGGGATTCTGTCTCCTAGCCTGTGGGTTCCCAAACTACTCCGAAGAGTGTCTGGTGTGGACCGCGATTGAGAGCTAAAGTAAACTAAGTAAACTAAAAACGAAAGAAATTGAAATAATATGCTTGATTTTATGAATTGTTGAGAGATCTCTCGTTGTATTTACACTTGGTATTTATAGGCTACAGTTTGTGTTACGCTCGAATATTGTATCTATACAAGTATTTATCTGATATGTGCAATAGTTATCTACAAAAATTTAAACTCTGGATGATCTTCAGGGTATCTTGTTACTTATCTTATCTTGAAGAATCATGGTTCTATGCAACAACTAAAATACTGTCGTCCTCCTTTACGCTTCTTCGAATACTTATCCGAGCATATTCTCCGAGATTTTGATTTATCCTTTTATATTCAGTCGACATCTCCTTTCACTCGATTAGCAAACTGTATATCACTAGTCGATGTCTTCCGCTAATCGGCTGCCAATTCCCGTGATATCACTAGTCGATGTATTTTTCCAATCGACTGCCAACTCCCATGTCATTAGTCAATATACCCTTCCTATCGGCTAACATCCTGCACTGTTCACCTGGCATCCGATTTGACTACTTGTCTCGGCTCAATACTCCTATCGACTATTCTATCCTTAAAATCAGTTGTTAACATTTTCCCCCTAATATCTTTTATCTGACTGAAAGGAAGATAAAACGATATAACAACTGTTCTCAACCATCATTTCTTTTGAATCTTGAAATTGCGCCTTTGTCTTTTCACTATCCTTGCCCATCTGTACTAATTAATTTTTCTTAACTATAGCACTCTTCCCTCGTCAACATCACATTTCTTTAGTATAACCTCTTTCTTCACTACAATCATCATTATCACTCTTGCAAAACCCTTCTATCTTACTGAGCCTTTGCGAATCCTGTTATTCCCTTCTTCTTTCACCATGTCTGGCTCACCTTCTGGTTCTCAAAGTCCCGCTCCTTCCCACACTAATTCTTTGAGTATGGTTTTTGCTCCTCAAGAACAAGCTTATAATCTTGCACACACCTCGGGAACCCTTTTTCAGATCCATCATTCCAAAACCCTTAATCCTTCAACAGACAATCTTGACGAAGGAAGATCTTTTCTTGAAAATGTTCTTTACCCTCCATCCTATCTTTTACCCATAGCTTCAGACAGGT
>JANIMX020106320.1:0-12181 GCA_024582655.2 Erythroxylum kunthianum | reverse complement strand
CATGGGTGTCTAGAATAGGGGTAATAACCCTTATTCTAACATGTATAATCCAAGGTAGAAAAACCACCAAAATTTTTCTTGGAATAATTCTGTAAGAATTAACGCAAGACACAAAGCCCACCTCGTTTTCAACAAGACAACAATAAAGCTTTGGAATCCAAGATAGACAAGCTTATTGATGTCATGACCACCAAGTTCCATGACCAGGAGGAAAATAAAAAGAGAATGGATGCGAAATTTGACAGAATCACAAACAATCAATCAACATCCATTCATAATCTATAAGTACAGATGGGACAACTTGCCAGTGCTATAGCTAGCAGAAATACATGCAATCTCCCTAGTACCACTGAAATGAATCCGAAGGAGCATTTGAAATCCATCCATTTGAGAACTAGAAATGAAGTTGGTTACTGGAATTCTATAGATCAATTTACTACCATGGGCTTCAACATCTTAACTGGTGACTTACCATGTCCTCCTAGTTTTCACCTAAAAATAACTTTCAAAACTGGAGAGTTTTAGAGCCCAATAGCCTAAAACAGGGCCCAAAATCCCTGACTATTTTCAAGATGCCCAATCTCCTTGGCCTTCAGTCTAGACTGACACTGAGATAGCTGATACGTCACATTTTTATATGTTTTTCTAGGGTTTTCTAGATTAGGTTGTATGATAATTGTTATGTAAAGTATATGTTTTAGGTTGTTTAGGGTATATTTTATCTTATTTTCATCTCATTTGTATGCTTTTGTATTTGTGAATGTGAATGTGAATAAATTTGTGTTTTTCATGGTTGTTTTATGTGTTTCATTTGCATGAATGTTTGCATGCATGCATGAGGATTTTGGGCATGATTTGGGTTGTAATTGAAGTGTTATTTGACACCATCTCATTTGTAGCAAGCTTAGACATGAAGGAAGCATGAAGAACAAGGCATGTTGGAAATGGAGCTGCCACGATCGTGTGAATTACACGATCGTGATAGAGGATTTCAAACCGCACAGTACACGATCGTGATAGAGGGTTTCAAACCTACCATTACATGATAATGTAATTTACACGATCGTGTAAGATGGTCGAGGCAATAACCGACCTAATTTCATTTCTTTAACATTTGGGCCATATAATTAGAAAAATATGAACCCTAAATGCATAAGAATCATGGGGAGAAGACTATGATCTTAGAAGAGGTGATTTTGGAAGAGAATGGCAAGGAGAAACAAGATTCAAGTGGAAAGCATCAAGATTCATCAATAGTTTCCACCTTTTGGGAGAAAGACTAAGATCTTCTTCTCTTTAGTTTCTTGTTATTTTTTTGTTATTTCTTTGATATTTAAGCTATGGAACTTGTATATTCCTTGTGGATGATGATGTTGGTATCTTAGGTTTAATGTAGGGTTTTATTCCCTACTCATTTTGTATGGATATTATTTAGGTTTAATGTATGAAATTTCATGTTTATTGATTAGAAGTCCATGCTTTCATGCATGTGTGTGAAGGTGTATGATGTATATTTGTCTTTTTTGGCTGAGATTAGGAGATGGGGCTTGGTAAGATGGTTAATTCACTCAATGAGAGTTGGTGAATTAACCAAAGGACTTATATCATGCTAATGCAATTATGAAATTTATGAAATGTGAATGTATCTGTTTATGCCTATTTGATTGAGATTGAGAGATGAGATAAGTAGGTTGTTAATTCACTCAATGAGAGTTGGTGAATTAACTTATGAATGTACATTGGGCTTAATGTGAATATGGAATTAGCAAAAATGTTTGTAACATGTGGTGATCTTAATGCTTGTCGGAGATCGAGAGAAAATGGCAAGTAAATCTATGTGAGCTATATAACGAGAGTTGGTAGGTTGCTAAACATGCACATGCTAATTCGACAAACCTTAGGGGGAGATCTCAAGTTAGGTCGAATGCCTATTGGATTGCTTAACAATGAGGAATGACTTTGAGAGAAGTGATAATTTCACTTATCACTCGTTAACGTGAGAGTGAGTGGTAGGTTGAGTTGCTAACTACTCATTCCTTGTTTAGTATTTAATTGGTTAACAAATGAGAGAGGAATAACCAATACTTTGGATGTCTAGGGCCTTACATCAATCATGATTAACCTAAGTAATTGAAGTCAAGTTGAGGAAGGAGTGAAACCTTACTCTCTTCAATCACCAATTCTTTTCTTTATACTCCCAATGTGTATAAACTAGGTGGTGACAACCTAGTTATTACCCTTTTCTTATTTCATTCAACTTCATTATTTTGTGCCTTAAAAAATTACTACTCAAGCTTTAATGTGACTACCCAATCCCTGTGGGATTAATACCCAAGCTACGCTACAATACAACCTGTATGCTATCAGTAGCTTGAAAAAAAGCGATAGAGAAATTACGTATCGAGTTTTGAAGCCCTAGTCGGATAGAAATTTGATACCTAAAAACCTCTTATTAACATTCTCATTCACAAACACATAAACATGCAATTGAGATGAAACTATCACAAAACATAAACTAAACAACCTAAAACATACACTTTACATGGCAAGTAACATGCAAAGTATCCTATAAAACCCTATAAAAACCTATATAAATGTGACTTATCATGGATGCATCAATAAACCAATTTAGACTAGGAAGCATAAACCATAGTCTAAGTTACAACCAAATTACAATTCACATTAGATTCTATACTGAAAAGCATGTGGGAATACTAGCATCATGTAAGATCCACATTGACTGGGACTTCATAAATACAGATGTGAGGAGCTACTTGTAGTTGTTTTATTGTTTTACCACAAGTGCATGGTGTAGTTATAGTTAGCATAGACAAGTATATGTCAATCCAATGAGGATTAGAATTACTAGCAATTGCCATCGTCCTATTATCTAGTTTAACTAAATGTGTGATTAAATTGGAAAAGAAAACCAAACTAATCTAAACCATAAATAATAGTTAATCAGCTAAGGCAACAAATAAAAGTAACCATTAAGAAATATAATAGATTATATGTAGAATCCTTCAAAACTTTAAGTTTATCTTGATTAAAAATTATAGTTTCATGGACTAGTATAAATTCCTAATTTAGCTTATATTCTCTCTTTATACATACAACCCCTATTAATCTTTTATCAATTGAAATCCCTCTAAAATCTACATAGCATCAGAATGCTTTAATTCGTTCTATTCACTCTATTAATAGGTTTTACATAAACATGTGAAGATCATATAACTTTCTCTTGAATAGCTCATGCTTAACCTATTAGAGAAGTGCTCATTTTTAGCACTTATTGTACAAACTTTATTTGATTAATAAAGAAAGGCATTGCCATTAGTTTGATGTTCATTTTTTATATGAATTAATGTCCATCTTAAATCTAATTAATGAAGTCCTTCATACAAAACATAACATGAAGGAAATCATGATGACATCATGATATTGAGATTCCTATAATGTGTAATTATGTTTGTATCTAAATTATCCCTAGTTATAGGATTAATGAGATGGGACATTATTAATCCGGATAGACTAACACATGTTATACTCCTTGATTGGATCAACCAGTAGATCTCATAAGCTCTAAGCATGAGATGTTTAGAGTTAACTAATGGATGCTTGCTAAGAGTAGTCAAGTACATCAGATGACCTGCTATGAGATAATCATATGGATGGTCTATTCAAATGTCAATAATAATCTCATCATAGCAATGGTGCAAGTATCCTTAGACTTGACGTGCTCAATAATATCTTCGATACTATTTCTGTACTTTGACTTCATTTCTTGTTGTCTCAATTGTAGGAATATCCCGATGCCAACATCGAATGTCGGCGGTGCGAAAAAAATTTGCGCTAAAGGCGATTTCCTTTAAGGCACTACTCTAACATCGATGAGGTTGCTGATCCGCTTGAAATGTATAGATAAATTATGTGCGAATACTCCAGCAAGTGCACTGGGTCGGAATCAAGTAATATAGATTAGGAGTAAGGTTGTCGATCCCACGAGGATGAGTTTGAATACTAAACTTATACGTACTTTGGTTAATATCTAGGTGATTGAAAATGGGTTGTTGTCACGTAATTAAAAACTACTAAATTAATTCTAAAACATAAATAAAGTAAATAATGAAAGTAACTGAATGTGAGAAATAGGGACTTAGAATTCACCTTACTCATCCTAATCGAATTACTATTATGTTGTTGAATTAATAAATATGTAATTTTCCTAATAAGTTTATCAAGCCTTTAAATTAAAAATTTTAACCCCTAATTAATTAGTCAACTCTCGTATATCTAATTAATAGTGAACTCTAAAGTGCTCTATTACACCTCCCGATGCTATGATTACCTAATGCTCTATTTTAATTATCCATAATGTCATAGTGAATAATTAATTAGTGACATTGTATTAGTTCCTAGATAACCTCTAATTAAACTAATTATCGCAACTCCTATATTGATTAATTAGTCCAATTATGAATTCCTAACAAACCTATTTCCACTCCCATGTTAATTGGTTTCTAACAATTTTAATCAATTAAGACTAGAATAGAAATTATAGGAATTACAATTAGATTTCAATTACATACTCATTAATCCTATAAGATGACAACTATTATCCTTTTAGCATTTTAGGGCCTCATCCTAGTCCCACAAAATAATTAGCTAGACATTAAATTGAAATTAAGCATGCAATTAATAAAATAAAATAAATTAGAAAACATACTGAAATTAAATAATGAAATTAAAACAGTAATCAATATCAAAAATTAAATCAGAAAACAAATAAGCAAATAATTAAGAGAAATTAAATCATGCAATAAAAGAATTTCATAAACAATAATGAAAACAAAGAATCATGCAATAAAAAGAAATCAGAAACCTTAACCTAAACACAGAATAAAGAAATACTTAAACAATTGAATTAAAACAGTATATGAAATAACTGGGAATTAACTGGAAAAATAAAACAATGTATGAACTAAACATGTAATATGTAAAGGGAAATTTAATTGCAGAGGCTGTAAAATAATTAACAAAAATAATCAAACAAAAATAAAACTAGCTTCTGTATTAATAATCATCAAATAACAGTAACTATCCATAACAAATTGATAAAATAGTTAATCTACCAATGTGAAAGTATACTGGAAAGTTTAAAAACTTGAAGAAAAGCTAAGAACAGAATTGAATAACTATGAAAAATCAGCAGGAAACTAATCTGGCGGCTAAAGAATTGAGAGAAAAATAACGAGACTGAATAATTAAACCTAAGAAACTAAGCTGACTGAATAACCTCCTAAACAATTAACCTAAACCCCTATTTATACAAAAATTAACCCAACGCTGACTCCCCTTAATTGTACGCCGGTGGCATAGAGTCTGATTCACTGGTGTAAATAGCGTTAATTAATTGATTCACCGCCTTAACGTCGGCGACGTTGAATCAAAGGCTGCCGGCGTATGTCTTTCAAGGCTGGCAGTGTAGGTTCTTCTAATTTCTCCATTTTTGGTTCTTTTTCTTCCAATTTATCATCTTTTTGCTCAAATATCTTCAATACCTGAAATATAAAAAAGAATGGAATTAAGTACCAATTCTACATGATTTTTATTCAATTAATAACAATTTTAATGTAAATCATGCATTAAAAAGTGTATAAATTTAGGCCTGATCAATATCCCCACACTTGAACTTTTGCTTGTCCTCAAGCAAAATAAATCACAATCTGATTCAAATTAAGCATTCGTTCTTTTTATTAAATATCATTGGTGCCCATTGCTCAAAATTTCCTAGAAATGTGTAACTAGCATACTTTAATTAAAATTAAATATCTAATCTAAGAAGAATATATCTGAACCTAGTGTTTAGCATAATTTTTTTTATTTAATTGTAAGTGCTCAGTCCAGTAGGGTAAAACATCCATTTAAACTACATTGATAATTTTGCTAGCATATTGATATGATTGAATTGTCTTATATTTTCTTATGAATTTCATTGTGATTTCAATTCTAATTTAATATTTAAATGCTCAATTTGTGTTAGTTTTGTATTCATGCACATGTTTCAGATTTAAACACAAATGCATGTTAAAATGAAAGAAATTTGACAAAATTTCAAAAGAGAAAAAAAGGAAAGAGTAAAAGAATACAAATTGTTTTGCAAAGAAACAAAGGAAGGCTTTATATAACTACGAAAAACACGCTTTTTGAGGCGTGTTACTAAAAAAACAACTAGCTCAAAAGCGTTGCTAATGCAAGAGAGAAAGCCTTGCACCTACTTAGCGACAAAATAAAATGTTGTTGCACCCCGCTTCTACGCTGTCGCACCCCGCTTCTACACTGCCGTACCCACCTTCAACGTAACGCTGCAGCTTCGAAACGTAGCAAGGGTTTTGTTATTTTTTTAACAATGTGAACAGTTAAGTTGCAATATATTCAGAGCTAAATAGTCACATCGCAAAAAAGTTAAGAGAGTTGGCTGGGAATAGAGGCTGGGCATGCTTGGACGAGACACTGGCGAGCTACATGCGTGAGGGTGCTGGCTGGACGCGCCGTGCGCTGGGGGACATTGGCTGCTGCTGGGCGATGGGTTTCGATTGTAAAATTTCTGAATCTTTTTCTTAGGAGACCCTTGAAGGATTAAATTCTTGACACCGGTTCGGAGGCGACATTAACGTCGATGACCCGAGTTAAGCATTTGTTTTATTGTTTATTTATTTCATTATTTTATTAGAAATTGATTATGTTTTTTTGTATGGATTGATTGGGTATTTGAATGATGATAATTTTAATGCTTTATTGAATTATTTTTCATGAAAACCCATTGCTAGAATCGAGTACAATACGTAATCGTTGTATTTTTGATTCATGTGTAGCAACTAATGGTTCCACATCATTAGACATAACATAACCTAGGTTAAATAATCCGAGCTTGTGAGATTATTACCTAGATTGGTCTGATTTTCTGATTCGTAAGGAGGTTGTCCGGATAAACTTAGAGAGCTTATTCTAGGTTTCCCGATAGCTAGGGTTAATTAACAAGCGCTTCGTAATTAACTAAGACCTAAGGAAAAATCAAAATTAACAGAGCTTGTTGTTAATTTACGACCAATAATTTCTAAGAGAGATAAAAGAACAACAAATCAATAAATTATGCTTAATTAGGGTGTAGGCCGAGATTGAACAAAAGAACCGGATCCCTACCAAACTTCCTAATTTTATCATTTTTCTCATGTTTTCTTTAATTTTTTTTATTAGTTTAGTTTCATTTTATTTTCATCTTTTTAAATCTAAAAACCAATTAATTTCATTTCAATAACATTTACATCACACTCTGTGGGATCGACCTAGACTCACCACTACTATAGTAGTAGGTCTAGTTATTTTATTTTAATTAGCGTTAGGACGCGCTGTCAATGAATGTTTATTCCATTTGAATGTTTATGATGTATGGATGCACATACTTAACTTACAAGGAGAAATGGAGTTAAGGAATTTGTTTGTATGTACCTTGAGAGTGGCCATGCATGTTGAACACTTCATACATCAAGTTACCATGTCATTTGGAGAGAAATTTTGGATGTATGGTGGTTGTCCATAAGTGCTCTTTATATCCATTTAATGGTTAGATAATAGGCGAAGAGTGAGAGCTCACACTTAGTTTTTAATCAATTAATTAGGGTTTAATTAGTTTAAGTATTGAGAAAGAAAGAACCAATACATTAAGACAACTTAGGACTAAACATAATGACATTTTCCAAAGTGAGAGATTACATAGTATGGTGAGAGCAATCCTATCTTGCAAATTGATTATTGAAAATTACATACAAATTCAATTGTGTGTTCTTGTTGTAGTGACAACTTGGTGGTTGTTTAATCTTTTCCCTATTGAACTTCTGCAATTTTAAGTTCTCGTTAATTGATTTTCTCAAACAAAATTTAATTTAAATCATTCGGTTGACTAGCACTTCCTTGTGGGATCGACACCTTGCTATACTGCAAGAAATGACCATATACTTGCGAAATAGCAGGTTATTAATTTTTAAAACTTGCGACAATATAGAAATAACCTATCAAGTTTTTAGGATCACAAAAGAGTTTGATAAAAAAGAAAGGGGAAACCATGAAGAATAAGGCTTGATCAAGGTATTAACTACCTAGGCAATGTTGAAACAACTCCTAATGCTTCAGGTTAAAGTATTGACAAACTATGTGATCTCTATCTCCCCTATAAAGAATTCCATTTAGCCAAGCACTGTTGATCATAATCAGGTGGTGCTTGATCCCCCTACTATTATAAATAATATAAAAGCTAATTCAGTGTATGAGAATTAGCTAGTAGAGGATAATACTATCTCTACTCCTAAAACTGATCACGTTATGTTAAATATGCATTTGACTTCAAGAAGATTGAAAAAAGGACAGTTCCTCTCCTCCATGATTTCCTTACTATCTTGAAACATAAAGGGGCTTAAAAGCTCTACTAAGCAAAATTCTTAGCTTAATTTTCTTCATATGATTAGACCTTGTATTATACATTTACTAAAAATAAAACTAGAGAAGAATAAATACAAGAATCTTTGTTTATTGGGGAAGCAATAACATGACATTACTAACCATCAATTCCTCGTTTATGGAAGGATTTTAGTTCCTTTTAATCTTAATAGAATTATACATTTTGTATGTACAAATCAATTGATGCATGTCTTAGTTAGGATGAAACAAAAATGAATTGCTTCTTTCATACATCTTATATTTGTGCTGTCAATCACTCTTTCTAGATAAGATACTTATGGAACAAGTCACATGATTGACTCATCAATATCCTCTTCGTTGATCATCTTAGGAGACTTTAATAGTGTGATTTTCCCATATGCAGCAGAAGGCAACTCAGAAGACCCAAAAAATTATGAAAACTTATTATAAGTGATAAGACTTAAAATGGAAGGGAATTTCATCACATGGTGTAATAAGCTAAAAGATCATTGGTTTATAAGGAAAAAGTTTAAAAATATCATTGTTTTTCTAAAATACATTATTGTTTGACCATTCTATAATCTTGGTTTAGAACTTCAATTCAACCCATAGAAGCCAAATCCCTTTTAGGTTCGAAAATTATTTAGATGATATGAAGGGATTTAAGGAGGCTATCCAAAAGGGTCCAAGTTTCAAATGTTAAGGTCATAATATGTATATTTGAATAAGGAAGCTGCATCAGGTGAAGGAAGAACTTATAACTGTTAATAATTAAAAGATTGGAAACTCTTCAAATGTTATCTCTGTTGTTTAGGACAACCTCTCAAGGATTAAAGCCCTATTATACTCCAATCCTATTGATGAAAGAATTATTTTGATAAGTTTTAACCAGGCAATGGATGTCAATTTCTCAATTCTGAAATAAATAGTAAAGATTATGTGGCTAAAATAGGGTGATAGGAATTTAGATTTTTTCCACAAGGCAATGCTATATAGGAGGAATGCTAACATAATTACCTTCCTAATGTTGGATGATGGTTCTTTAATTAAGTCCCAAGTATAGCTAAAATAAAAGGCTTTCGTATACTTCACAAATTCTTATGGTCCATGTGCTACTTGCAATTACTCTATTCAACAATTGTACTCTATCTTTAAGGAGCAAATTACAACTAATCATATGGATTATCTAATTAGGCCTTCCACTACTATAGATATAGAGAGGGTTGTCTTTGTTCTAAATACCATAAATCCTTAGGCCTTGATGGCATTAATGGATTTTTCCTCCAGAATACATGTCATATAATTAAGGATTTAATTAATAATACTATATTAAAGTCCTTTAAGAATAGTAAAATGCTTAAAGACTTAATAAAACCTTTTTTCTAATTCCTAAGGTGAGTTCCCCTAAAAACTTAGGGGATTTTAGAACTATCTTGCGTTGTAATAAAACATACAAGGTAATTTCTAAGCTTATAGTTGATAGGTTGAAATATATGATCACTAATCTTATTGATGCCTTTAAAGAAGCCTTTGTCAAAGGAAAAATGATTGGGGCTAATATATTATTAGCCTAAGACCTCTTCAAGAACTATAATAGGAAGCATTTAATTAAGGATTATGTTATAAAGATTGATTTTAAGAAATTCTTTGACTATATTAGTTGGTGCTTCATCCTAAATGCCTTAAAAGCATATGGTTTTTTTAAATAAAATTATGACTTGGATTAGCCAATGAATAACAAATGTATCATACTTCATTTTAATAAATGGAGAACCCAACATCCTAAAAAGGGATAGAGGATTAAGGCAAGGATATCCCATCTCACTCTACCTCTTTACCTTAGGCATTGAAGTGCTAACCAAATTGATCGAGTTGGTTATCCATCAAAAGGAAAAAAAAAATTAAGTACCATTGAAAGTGTAAAAGCTAAAAATTTATAGCCTTTCCTTTACTGATGACATTATTTTCTTCCTTGAGTTTGATGCTAGATTAGTGAGTATCTTTATGGCTTATCTGAACACCTTTAAAGAAATTTCAAGTCTCTCCATCAATAAGGATGAGAATCAAACGATCATATCCAAAATCTCCTTAAATGTTCCTAGTTGTCTCTCTTCCATAAATATTTTAAAGGTATCAAAGCCCCCTTACTTACCTAGGAATATTAATTTCGTTAAAAAAATTATTTACTGATTTTCAACCACTGGTGGAAAGAATTCAAAGGAGATTATCAAGTTATTGCACTAATTGTTAGGAATTTTAAGAATTAAGTTGACATAAGTACTATTAAACTTACTGAGCATTCTTCTATTTATAAAGAATTCAGTGAAAACTTTGGCTACTAGCTTTTATATTAGGTGCCAAGTATTTTAATGAAAACTTTGGTTTGTTTATATTAATGCTAAAAGGAGCTTGCTTGGAAGTTTTGGAAAGTTTCTCCTTATGTTACTGGGAAACGATATTTGGTATGAAATTTCTTATCTCCTATAAGGACGAGTTGATGAGGTTGGGAGTACTTATGATGTTCTTGAAGTGGTTGAATGCTAGTACTCTTTATCTCAGCTTGCTCCCATATAGTTTCTCCATTGTTGTTCAATAAGGCATATATTTTATTAGTTTTCCTTCTACAAAGACTAGAGTTGTGAAAGAATAATGGTATTTTTTTCTCCCTTCCTAATCCAATTAAGCTTGAGGTAAGGTATAATAGTTTTATAAAGCCTGGTTGTATGTTTCATGAGCCTTCGGGTTTTTGATTATCCCTACTATGTCCTTAGGAAATAAGTCCAAGTGATTATGGATGCTGCAAAGTTCTTACCTAGTATTGGTAATTTTTATCTTGTCTTTGTAGAGCTTCTCCAACATAGTTTTTATAACTTTCAAGTTTCTTACACATTCAAAGGATTCATATCCTTCTACATACCATATTTGACTTTTTATAGTTCTTGGCAAAAACCATAGGATACTGCCCTAGTTCTTGCCTTCATCTCTAGTGACCATCTATTGCTTATGTTTTTTTATATAATATATTAGTCAGTGGTCAAAAAAGATCAATTCAAACTTAATATTCATCATGCAACAAAAACAAAAACACGCCAAAAATAATAACCAGAAGCTTGGAGAAACCAAAACCTTAGGTTTAATTACACAATTCAATAACACGCAGCAAAGACCTCAATTTCATGATTATAACTGAGTGATAGATCTTAAGCTTTAGCATTCATCAAAAAAACGCGAGAGAGACCAGAAACTTAGAGAGAAGTATTGTACATAACATACCCAGAAACAAACGAAGACAAATGAAGACAGACGAGGGAGCTACTGGAGAAAACACACTGCTAAAGAAGACAGACGAGGGAGCTTGTCACGACCCGGAATCACCCAGACTCGTGACGACCGCCGTATACCCGAACTCAGGATACGTATGATACCCAGAATCCGGATATACAAGGCTCATCAATATCAAAACATAATCATTCCATTTACATTTTTATGAATATTTTGACAGCACAACGGCTGTTTTCGGACTAGCCAAACATAGAAAAACAACCTGCAAACACTTTTATTATCAAATCCAACACAACGGCAGGACCTCAGGTCCGTACGGCAGGACCTCAGGTCCGCTCAGCAGCAATCTCAACACACGAGACAAGGCAGTAAAATCACACAGTTTACACAGTAAACATCACAATCATACATAGGCATTACAAAC
>JANIMX020104749.1:0-12204 GCA_024582655.2 Erythroxylum kunthianum | reverse complement strand
TGTCAACATGGCGTGTTAGTCAGGCGGGAAAACCAAAAGCAACACTCCCAGACCTAGGCGTGCCATTCATCCCATGTCCATTATAACGGACACGCACAGCAAACACAGGCATGTTCATTGGGTGTGTCAGTTCCTCTATAAATAGAAGAAGAGTGTCTTCAAATAAAAAAGATTCATTATGGATAGAGAGATAGAAAGTAGAGAGATAAACACATTTGAAAGCATTCTGGTGATCGGAAGTAACTCCCGACGAGCGTCGCCGAGGTTCTGCCAGATTTACACGATGGATGGCTTAGAGCTTTATGAGGGAAACGAAGGTTGAGATTTGGAGAGGAAATTCCCAATCCATTCGTCGTTGATCAGTTCGATTTTCATTTATAACCCTTAGATTTTCTTAGTAGGTCTTGAATTGTATTTAATTTGTATTCTATTTGATTATTGTTGAATGCTACATATTTATTGTATGAATGAATTGGTTTAGCTTGAGTTGATTAATTTGGATTATTTTACTTGAATGGATTTTAATTGGTGCTTTCGGATTAATATTACATGTGTATTAATCGGTTAGGATTTTTGTACCGTTGACTCGAAAGAGTGTGGTACGATTAGAATACCCATTCAGGTTAAGGGTTGTCCGAGGTGCATTGAAGATATCCTGGCAAACCTTCAGTGTTGACGTTCTCTAGTTGTAACCGGCAGAGTCGACAGGTTTCTGTCAATGTCAACGTTCTTTAACCTTTATGCAATCCCTAACTAGTGAATACTCGAGAGAGGTGTTAACCTATGCCAGTGGAACGCCGATCCACTTCCAATCTTGGATTAGTTCAGGACTTCAATTTGGATGTGCGATAGATGCCTAGTGGAATTTGATATTCGGTAGATGAACTGCCTTCAATTCGTATTTCTTTCCTTTCTCTCTCTTAGTGTATACTAGTTAGTTTTTCTTACTTTTACAAAACCCAATTTTCTGTGAGAAAGATGATAACCGAGATTCGAAGTTAGTATCCAACCAGTCTATAGAGGACGATATACGTGCTTACGCACACTTTATTACTTGAACGATTCGTGCACTTGCGGAAGCATAGCAGCGATCTCGGTATAGTTATATTTCAAGTCTTTGGCATCCTTACCTGAGATTTGGAATAAGCACACGCATTGAATATATCATAAACATAAATTCATGGTTCACGAGCTACCACTTGATCAAATCAAGGAGTATAACATATGCTAGTCTGTCCGGATTAATGATGCTCAATCTCATTAATCCTATGACTAAGGATTACTTAGATACTAACCTAATTGCACATGTTAGGAATCTCATTATTATAACCCCATCATAATTTCCTTCATGCTATGTTTTGTATCATGGACTTCATTAATTATATTAAACATCAAATAAATTCAAAAGGTAAATGAACATCAAATTAATGAAAAATCCTTTCTTTATTACTCATATATAAAGTTCGTACAATAAGTGCTAAAGGTGATTGCCTTTAGAGCACTTGCCTAACAACACGGGCATGTCATGGATACTTTCTCCCAAATTCCCTACATTTAGTCAAATTTTCTCAAAATATTTTCTACGAAATACTTGGCCATGAGAACCGACACCAATGATCAATGAGGAATGAAATAAAACAAACAAAAGACACTAAAGGAAATGAAAACAAAGAAACAAAAACAAACGCAATGAAATTGGTGGGTTGCCTCCCACCTAGCGCTTTTTTAATTTGTCATCTTAGCTGGACGATGGGGAGGATTTTCTTCCTCAAACTTTGGCCAACTTGTGGTGCACCTGTGTGGCATCATAGCCTCACCATCTCCATTCAACTAGCTCGTCATTTTGTGACTTTTTGCTATCACTTCTTCTAGCTAGATTAAATGCAGATGGATTTATCTTTTCTTTCTTCGGCACCTAGATGTACTCATACACCCGAAACTTATTTGGTTTACCTACTCTCAGGTATGCTCTTTATTCCCGTGTCTCCCGATCCTTTTCATGATCTTTCTTCAAATATGACTCAATAGGATCCTTGGAGACAATCTCAATACCCAAATTGACGGTTTCATGCTCACTTACACCCTTGCATGAACTCGTCCTATTATATGCCAGTGGATTCCTCATATCATATGTTGTATGAAAAATCACCTTTTAATTTTCCACTTTCATAGTCAAGGTGCCCTCATGGACATCGATGAGAGCGCGGGATGTGTTTAAGAATGGAATACCGAGAATCAATGACACATATTCGTCCTCGTCCATATCTAAATTACAAAGTCATTTAGGAAAATGAATTCCTCTACTTTGACCAATACATCCTCTATGATGCCCTAGGGGTGCATTACTGGCTTGTTTGCTAACTGCACGACCATATGTGTTGGATTGGATTCTCCAATACCCAATCCGTTATAAATCTTGTAGGGCATAACACTAATGCTAGCCCCCAAGTCCGCTAAAGTGCTTTCAATCTAGATATTACCTATCAAACATGGGATAGTGACACTACCCGGATCTTCTAACTTCTTAGGCAACCTCCTATGCAGTATTGAGAAAAGTGAAATTTATATAGGTTTTTCTAGGATATTTTGTATGATAATTAATATGTTGAGTGTGTATTTTGAGTTGTTTAGTTTATGTTTAGTGTTTATTTCATGTCATTTTCATGTTTTAATATGTTTCAGTGTTTGTATATAAGAATGTGCATGAATGAGTGTTTTGCATGGATTTTAGGGTTAGGTTTTTCATGGTTTTAAATATGTTTCCATTTGAATTATGTTTTGCATGCTTGCATGAGGTTAATGGGCATGAATTGTGTTGCATTTGAGGTGCTATTTGACACCATTTCATGTGAAGCAAGCTTAGATATGTTAGGAGAATGGAGAAGATCAAATTTTGGAAAAACAGGAGGACCACGATTGTGCAATTTGCACGATCAAGATAGAAACAATTCAGCCGCTTATTAAACGATCGTGCAATAAACATCGGGGCTAAACCGACTTAACTTCAAAATTTGGGACATGTGGGAATATAAATACCCTCTTATGAACCCTAGCATCCACATGAACGTGAGAAGAAGTGTTAAGAAGCTAGAGGTGGCAATTTTAAAGGTGGAGAACAAAGAGAAATAAGAGATCAAGTGAATTTGCTTCAAGAGTTCATGATTTTCCAGCTTTAAAGAGAAAAGAATAAGCTTCTTCTTCTTTCTATTTCACTTGTTATTTCTTAGTTTCCTGTTGATATTTCAGTTATGGAACTTATGTATTTGATGTGGAAGATGATCATGATAGCTTAAGTTTTAAGTAGGGTTTTGTTATAACTTAATCTTATATGGATATTGTTTAGTTAAATACTTATGTTTTCCATGTTCTCATGAATGTGTATGATGTATGTTGTCTTATTTGGATGAGATTGAAAGGTGAAGCTAAGTAAGTATGTTAAATCACTCAATGAGACTTCGTGAGGCAACTAATGAACTTATATCATGCTAATGCAAACATGGAATGCATGAAAAATTTTAGTAATATGTGTTGAACTTCATACTTGATGGAGATCGAGAGAAGATAGAGAGAGTCTTTTGTGAGAGAAAATAGTAGAGAGTTTGTGTGGTATTTCTCCTAAAATAGAGAGAGTGTAATTATTAAGTTACTTGGGTAAACTACTCAATGAGAGTTAGTAGGTTTCTAGACACACACGTATTAATTCAACAAACCTTATAGAGAGATCCTAAGTGAGGTTGAATGCCTATTAGAATTCTTAAAAATTCGGAATAAGGTGAGCTAAACAGTAGATTAAGAGATCGCTAACGAACATGCTTATTATTTCAGATTAATTGGTTAGGAATCGAGAGAGGAATAACTAACACTTTTGGATGTCTAAGGCATTTTATTAATCATTAAGCTAACATTTGAAATAAAGGTGAGGAAGGAACGAAACACTAATCTCATAATTTTTCAATTATTAGTTTTATTCTCCTGAGTGTGTCGATAAATTATAGTGTCATTTTAGATTGTTTTCTTTTCATCATTTATATTTAATTGATCTTTAAACAAAATCAAATCGAACTTATAGGTGACTACCTAATACTCGTGGGATCGACACCAACCTATACTATAGTTACATCTGTACGCTTGCAGTAGCATGGACACAAGTGTAGGATACAAAAATGTCTATCAAGTTTTGGCACCGTTGCCGGGGATTGGCAACTATCATCTTTAGGAGTTTCAATAGTTTTGATTTAAGAATTTATTATTATTATTAGTTTTTTTGGCGTGTCCCTCGTGTGATTTGGAAGTGTATGCACACAAAAATCTTAGGAGTTATTGATGAAGGTATAATTTCTAACATCTCCAAGCTCGAAAGAGAGTTAAGAAAAGCAAGGTGACAGGACCAAATAGAATAAATTAGGGCAAACCAAGATAACCAAGGTAGAGATCAAAGGACCTTAATGGATTTCATGAGACCGAGATTCAATACAGAATAATATGGAATCATAAGGCCATCGGTTAACTCCAATAATTTTGAAATCAAGGAAACTTTTCTTAACATGCTTCAATCAAATGTCCAATTCTTCCGCTTGCCAAATGAAGATCCTAATGCGCATCTGCCCAATTTCGTGGAAAATTTTAGCACATTGAAATACAATGTCTTATCTGAAGACGCAACAAAGATGAGATTGTTCCCATATACACTAAAAGATTGAGCAAAATCTTGACTCAATTCACTCACCCTTGAACTTGTGACAAATTGGGAGCAATTGGTACAGGCATTCTTGGCCAAATATTTTCCTCTAACCAAAACAACTTGGATCATTAAAGAAATTACCAACTTCCAACAACAAAATTAACATGAGGCATGGGAGAGGTTTAAGGAATCGCAAAGAAGTTGCCCACATCACAACCTTCCCAGAGAATTTTTGCTGCAAACATTTTACAATGGAGTGAATCCGCATACTAGAGGAACAATAGATGTAGCAGTTGGGGGATCGTTAATATGAAAAACTATTAATGCAGCATACAAATTGATCGAATAAATGAAAAATAACAACTGCTTATGGACTACTAATAGGAGCAGACAAGGTCTGAAGGATAAAAAAGAAGTAGTTGAAGCGGATTCAGTTACAATTTTACAGGCCCAAGTGGCACCTCTGACCAGAAAACTGAATAATCTACAAGCTTCCACGTCAAGCTCACTAAAAGTAGTACAACATGTATGTGAATTGTGTAGGCATGATAGTCATGCAACTGCTAACTATTTTCTTATAGAGAATAGCATAAGGGAACAAGATAATTATATGGGTTTCAAGAATAGGAGTCACAACCATTATTCCAACACATATAACCCTGAGTGGAAAAACCACCCAAATTTCTCTTGGAATAATCATTGAGGGGTTCATGCAAGGCAGCAAGGTCCACCTGGTTTCCATCAAGACAACAATAAGTATTTGGAGTCTAAAATATACAAACTTGTTGAAGTCATGACAACAAAATTTCATGACTAGGAGGAACATATAAAGAGAGTTGAGGCGATGTTTGAATGAATTACCAATAATCAATCAACATCCATTCATAATTTGAGGTATGACTGCTGCGACTTTGCGTGCTTTGGATTCTACAAGTCTTCAATTTACGGTACCGAAGGCTTGATCTAATTTAATAACTACGGTGATATCTTTACACCTGATATTAATTTAGTCGCTTTGATTTCCGCAAGTACACAGGTCGTTCAAGTAATATAATGTGCATAAGCACGAATATCTTCCTCTGGAGACTGGTTAGGTACTCACTTTGAATCTCGTTAATTGTCTAGCGCACGAAAAATTGAGGTTATTTTAATTACCAATATACACTAAGAGTGAGAAGAGAAATAAATATGAATTGACGGTGGTTAATCTACCAAATATTGAATTCCACTTGATATCTATCTCATATACGAATTGATGTCCTAAACTAATCAAAATTAGGAATTAAATCGGCGTTTCACTGGCTTAGGTTAACACCTCTATAGAGTAAGTTAACCCCTGGTCCCTAAGCTCAACAGAACCTCACTTGAGTATTCACTGCTCAGGGATTGTGTAAAGGTAGAGGAACGTTGACGATGACAGAAACCCGTCGAGCCTGCCATTTCCAACATGAGAACATCAACACCGAAGGTTTGCAGGGTTATCTTCAATGCACCCCGGACAACCCTCTACCAGAATGAGTATTCTAATCGTACCATGCTCGGTAGAGTCAAATGGTACGATTATCCTAACTGAGTATTAATCGGTCAATTGCGATGTCATTCATTCAAGTAAAACAATCCTAAATCAATTAATCTAAAATAAATCAATCCATCCATAAAATAAATAATCAAGCATTCAACAATTTTCAAACAAATACAATTAACAAAATTCAAGACCTACTAAAAGAATCTAAGAGTTTGAAATAACAACTGATCTGATCCACAACGAATGGATTAGGAATCGCCCCTCCAAATCTTGATCTCTGATTCACTCCTGAAGCTCTTAACCATCAACCGACACCTCCAACAGAACTTCGATGACACTTTTCGGGAATCACCTCCGCTAACTGGATGCTTTCAATCGTGTTTATCTCTCTATTCTCTATCTCTCTACCTCTAATGAATTATCTTTGAAATGAAGGTTGACTCCTTCTATTTATAGAGGCAGACACGCCTAGCGGACACGACCATATAGGAGTGTTTGCTAGGCGTTTCACTTGTAAAATGACACGCCCTATGGACACTGCTCTGTTTCCCACCTATGTGACACGACCATGTTGACACATAGCCCGTGTCAGTCTAGTTACATGCCCGTGTATTGGCAAAAAACTGTTCTTCAGTTTCTTATCGCTTATCTCCCTAGTTTTGACTCAAATGTTCTTGACATCCCGAACTGTTAACGAAATAATAAAAGAACCTGAAAAATACTTAAACAAACACGTTAAACTCAATATGATACAAAAATGTAATGAAATTTTTTTGAAAAATATGATATATTACGTACTTATCAAGGTACAAATGGGGAAACTTGCCAGTTTCATGGCTAGTAGGAATACAGGCAGCCTCCCTAGTACCACAGAAGTGACCCCGAAGGAGCAATTGAAAGCCATCCAACTAAGAAGTGGAAAATAAGTTGGAGAACAAATGGGAAAGGAAGTTGCATTGCATCATACGGGTAATCAAACCATAGACCCACCAGAAAAGATGCAAGGAGAATATGAAAACGAGAAGGAGGAAAATCCATATGTTCGACCACCTCTTTATATGCCAAGGATACCCTATTCGCAAAGACTTCAAAAGAATCAGACAGATGCCCAACTTTCCATTTTCTTAGACAAACTGAAAATCAATATTTCTTTGGTAGAGGTATTACAAAATATGCCCAATTACGCGAAGTTCTTGAAGGATATCTTGAGTAACAAATGCGTTTCGGAAGATGATCAAACTGTGTCCTTAATAAAAAGCTATAGTTTAGTGATCCTAAGTCAATTTCCTTCTAAGCTTAAAGATCCAGGGAGTTTTACTATTCCCTATATTTTTGGTAATTTGGAATTCTCCAAATGCTTGTGTGACCTGGGTGCAAGTATTAATTTGATGCCTCTATTAATCTTTAAGAAATTAGGCCTTGGAGATATGAAGCCGACATCCATGTTGCTATAGCTAGCTGATCAGTCAATTAAGAAACCTTTTGGAGTAGTAGAGGATGTGCTAGTCAAGGTTGATAAGTTCATAATCCCAGTTGATTTGTGATCTTGGATGTAAATGAAGACCGAAATTGTCCGTTGATACTGTCTAGACCCTTTATGAATACCGAAAGGGATTTTATTGATGTTCATAATGGTAAGCTTGTGTTGTGTATTGGAGATGAACATGTTGAGTTTAGTATGAAAAAAAACCTTAAGGAATGCAGAAGAAGGGAGCGTATAAGGGAACCCACAACAAGTGTCTTTAGATAGAACTGACCTACCAACCCCATCCTTAATTGAGATATACATTATTAGGTGGGGGACACACACTTCCAATCATTATTTCAAATTTGTTGGACAAAGATCAAGAGAAACAGGTTGTCGATACAATTCTAAAAAGGATAAAAGCATTGGGATGGAAACTTTCGAATATCAGAGGAATTAGTCCCAGCGTAGTAATGCATCGAATAAATTTGGAAGAGGGATACAAAACGGTGAGAGAGAGACAACGAAGATTAAACCCGAACATGAAGGAAGTTGTAAATAAGGAAATTGTTAAACTTCTAGATGCAAGCATCGTCTATCCCATTTCAGACATCCAATTGGTAAGTCCCATTCAGTGTGTTCCAAAAGGTGGGATGACAATAATCAAAAACTAGAAAGGAGAAGTGATATCAATAAGGATTGTTACAGGTTTGAGGGTTTGTATAGACTATCGAAAGTTCAACATTGTAAAAAAGAAGGACCATTTTCCCTTACCCTTTGTAGATCAAATGATAGAAAGAGTAGTATGTCAGGCCTACAACTACTTTCTAGATGGCTATTCAAGGTATAACCAAGTCTTCATATATCTAGAAGATTAGGATAAGACCACTTTCACATGTCCCTATGGTACCTTTGGATACAAACAGATTTCCATTTATTTTGTGTAATGCACGGGCAATTTTTCAAAGGTGCATGATGGCTATTTTTGCGGACATGATTAAGGAAATAATGGAAGTGTTCATGGATAATTTTGTCAGTCTTTGGAGATACCTTTCAGCAATACTTGAGATAGTAGATGAGTTTCTGATTTGTTTATAATATGACCTATTTGATCTGACATGATCATATTTCTATTTCTTGGCGTGCTTTGGCACTTTCTGATATGATTCTGAATTCTGCTCTAATAAGTTTTCATGTGTTGTGATTATTGTGTTTATTGATATATGCATGTGAGACGACGGTATGATACAGTCACTCTTTATTTTTATTTTGTTTATACTTTCCCACTAAGCTTTGTAAGCTTAGCACGGTGGTGTTTCCTCCGTGTAGGTCGAAGAGAGTAAAAAGACCAGGCAAGGACATGGTAGGGGTTAAATTTATAGACTTTTTAATGCATGATTCATATTAAAGTTGTCATTGATAGATGCATGTTTCCTCACTCTCATTAAGAAGAGCCGGCATTCAGCTTAATTCGTCTATATAAAGACCAGAAGCTAGAATTAGAAGAGTGAGCCCTCATAAGGTTTTCATTAGCTAGTCAGATTAGTTTAGGTTTTTAGCATTCTTTGTAATTTTCTTTCTTTCATTCGCAACATGGCTAGTGGCAATGTTCATTTGTAGTTTAGATTATAATGTAGATTAGTGATGGACAGTGACAGTGTTCATTCGTAGCTTAAATTATTTTTCTTCAGTTTTTCATTATGCTTTAACGATTACAATAGCTTAGTCTTCTTTCTTTTCTGATTACTATTACAAAAGTTTCTTTCATTGTTCATATTTCTTTCATTTATTTTATTATTAATCTTATTTTATTGTTTCAACAGTTTTACGACAATATAGTTTTCTTGAATATTTAGTTTTTTTGTTTTATTGTTCTTCTATTGTTTTCTGTTTTCTGTTTTTATTTTTTATATCTTTTATTTCTGTTTTATTTCGTTTATTGCATGTTAAATTTTAATTTCATGTTTAGGTAATTTTATTTTGTGGGATTAGGATGAAACCCTAAATTTCTAAAAGGATGATTTTCATAATGTTTTAGGATTGATGGATGTGTGATTTATTTTATTTTTAATTCCTATGATTTCAATTGCTTTCTTAATTGGTTAAAATTGTTAGAAACTTTATAGACACGGGAGTGAAAATAGGTTTCTTAGGAATTCATAGTTGGACTAATTAATCAATAAGGGAGTTGCGGTAATTATTCTACTTAGAGATTATCCATGGATGAATGCAATGATACTAGTTAGTTATTCACTAAGGGATTAGGCATAATTAATTTAGGGCATTAGGTGATCATAGCATCAAGAGGTGTATGAGAACAATTTAGATTTCATTGTTAATTAGAGATACGGGAGTTCACTAATTAATTAGGGGTTAAAGACCTTAATTTAAAGGCTTGATAAAATCACCAGGATAACCACATAGCTATTAATCTGTACGACATGATAGTAATTTGATTAGCGTAATTAGGGTGGATTCTAAATCCTCACTTTCTTTATTTATTGAATTTTTCAATTTAGTTTATTTTATTTTAGTTAAGTGACATAACTTCATGTTTTCAATCGCCTAGATATTAACTAAAGCTAACATAGGTTTAGTACTCTAACCAATCCTCATGGGATCGACAACTTTACTTACCCTTTATTACTTGATTTCGACCTAGTGCATTTGCTGGAGCATTTGTTGCCTTTTAATCTATACGATCAAGTTTTTGGCGCCGTTCCCGAGGATAGCGTCAGATATTAGGCTTTTTAGCTTAGTTGGTAATTTAGGCTCAATTTTCTGTTTCTTTTTCTCTTCTTTTTCTTGTCTTTCTCCTTCTCGTGAATGATGAACTACGATTGGCGAGGGGACACATGCGCATACAAAGATCAAGTTCGTCACGATTAGTGTTGTGATGCACATGAAGATTTAATCCATATTAAAAATATTCCACCACAAAAAAATCCACCAAGGATGGAAGAACTTATGCTGAGTTACATACAAAATATGGACATGCTTATTCAATTACAACAAGTTCATAATAATTGGTATAGGGATGCGTACGAAGATCGAGATTGCCAGACCGGCAATATTTTTGCTCAGCAAGAACAAAAAAAATTTGTTTGGGATACGCCTATGCAACAATATGACTACGCCTACACCAATGAGTATGATCCAGGGTGGAGAAATTATCTGTATTTCACCTGGAAAAATCAGAGCAATCAAATACCTTTCCTGGCATACCAACAGACAGCTCCTCCGAGTAAGAGCAACTTTAAGGAAATGATGGAACAATACTTTGCTGCTATGAAGACTACCCTCAGGGAGTAAGCGACCTCTATTAAAAATATAGAAAATCAAGTAGGTTTGATTGCCGAGCTACTTAGTAAAATACTACAAGAAAGCTTTACAAGTAATACTAAGAAAAACCCAGAATAACCAATCATGAAAACCACTTTGTGGAATAAAGAAGAGGATGTCTTTACTCATACAATTGAGTACAAAGAAGAGGAAATCTCGGAGGAACCCATCGTAGCAACCACAGTGTGGAGTGAGGAAAAGGAAATCCCAGAAATACCAATCGTATTAATTACATTATGGAGTGAAAAAGAAGACGCAAAGAGTGAAGTTGGGGAAAATGAAAAAGAAGAAACCGACGAAAATAAAGACGTCTCTAATCACTAAGAAGATGAAGAAAAGGAAGTGACAAAAGAAGAGGTAGACGTCTCAGGTCATGAAGAGGAAGGAAAACTGTTGGATTTAATAGAGGAACCTAGAAATTTCATTATTTCCAATTTCAGTGACAGCTGGTCTTTAAAAAGGGCAGTTGTGCATGAATTAGGATTTCATAATTTTATCAACTATGGCCTTCTGATTCTACTGCAATGGGTGGCTAATTTACAAGCTACTCACTTGAAATTGAATGAAACGAGTGGAAGGAAACTGCTTATCATAGATCCTGGTTGACTTGGGATGACGCAAATGTCAAGCTACTGACGTTAACTAAGTGCTTCATGGGGCACAACCCATGCTAAAAAATTAGAATAGTTTTATTTTTATTTTCATTATATTTTTATTTCTGTTATTTTTATTTATGTGTTTCTTTTTGTCTTGAGAAGATAGGCGTGATTAGATAACTCTCTTCATGGACTTCCCGGATTGGCACTTTCATAGTTATTCTTCATCTTATTAAAACCGGGGAAGCATCATTTCTCTTTTATTCCTATTTTCTGTTGATTTATGTCCTAAATTGATAACAGTGAGGACAATATTCAATTTAAGTGTAGGGATGGGAATAAAAAGAATGTTTTGAAATTTATGCCTAAATTTTTTCTAAACTTCGATTGTCCTTAATTAAAATTTTCTTGCAATCTAAAATTGATTTACTGAGGTGCATCACTCATATATTTTTATGACTAGTTTACTTGGTTCAAAATTAGGTATTCAAATATTTAAGAATAAATTTAATTTATGGTTAGCCTTTGAATTTTAAGTTTGAAAGTAGGATAAGTCCATAAATATAAAACAATCAGGTTTACTTCTAAGAGAATT
>JANIMX020102601.1:0-12244 GCA_024582655.2 Erythroxylum kunthianum | reverse complement strand
ACTATGCCATATACTGAGTCCACCATGCCATCATCTAGTGGATCACCTCTATAGGCATAGGAGGTAATCCCGGCTGTGGAACTGCTGGTGGTACTACGGAACTAGCTTGGGTGGATATGGCAGAGGTGCTACGTATGGAGGATACTCACTCTTCTCTTCATTCTCCCTCTTCTACTTGGGATTCAGCTTGTTTACTCGTTGTTTCTTTGAGCTCCTTCTTGCTTCTAAGTGTGATGACTTTAAGTTACTCCCTTGGATTAGCTCTAGTGTTACTTGGGAGACTCTCCACACTTCTTATAGACAATGCATTCGCCAGTTGTTCCACTTGAACTTCCAGATTATGGATAGAGGAGACATGATTCTTCGTTACTTGTTCGAATTTGCCTTCCATGTTTGTGATCTTCTCCATAATTTAATCCAACTTTGAGTCACTAGCATTGAATTTATCTTTTTGGAATCCAGGTGGTCCTTGGTTCTTGAATTGATTCATAACATTGTTTGACCAGGAAAATTTTAGGTGGTTTCTCCACCCTGGGTTTTTTTGTGTTAGCATAAGGATTGGTTCCTCCTCCTTGACCAAATTGCGTGCCTATATAGTTTATTTGTTCAATATTGTTGCTTTACAACAAGAAGCAGTATGCAATGACATGATTATCTTGATGGCATAATTCATATCCATGTTGAATTGCTTTCGTTGGTGCTGATGAAGAAGCCTTCAGGCAGTTTAATTGATTCGTCAAGTTTGCGATCTCAGTCTGTAATGTTGTCACTGAGTTTACAACAATGACTCCTTTTTATTCTTGGAATGTTGAGTGTTGTTTATCCCTCTCCGACGTCCAAATATAACTATTACTCGCCATCTCCTCTAGCAATTCTTCTGCTTCCTCGACCGTCTTTCTCATTAGAGATCCTCCAGATGCTGCATCTATCATGCCTCTTATGGGTGGATTTACTCCATTGTAGAAGGTTTGCAAAAGGAATTCTTTTGGTAGGTTATGGTGTGGACACCTCCTTTGCAATTCTTTGTATCTCTCTCATGCTTCGTACAGTGATTCCCCATCATTCTATTGAAAATTGATGATTTCCTTTATTATTTTTGTTGTCTTCGTGAGGGGAAAGTATTTGTCTAAAAAAACATGAACCAACTGCTCCTATGTTGTTACATTTGAAGGTTTTAATGAGTGATACCATGTTTTAGCTCTATCCTTTAATGTAAAAGGGAATAACCATAACCTCACTACATCTTCCAACATTCCATGATATCGGAAAGTGTCATATATTTCTAAGAAGTTTACTAAGTGAGCGTTAGAGTCTTCATTCATTAGTGCATAAAATTGGACGTTGGTCTACAACATGTTTAGCAAGGGTAGCTTGATTTCAAACGAGGGTGCTTGTACTTGTGATCGTGTGACTCCTTGTTGGGCAGTACCGAACCCTAGTCTCATGAAATCCATTAGGGTTCTTTGATGGTCTTGACGATTTGCTTCTTCCGTCATTGTCTCTTGAATTTCTCTTTGGCATCTTACTCTTCGAAGTTCTCTTTTGTGCCTAGTGATGTCTAGATTTGATGTTTCTTCAATCTTACTTGCACTCTGAGTGATTCTTGTGTTCATGCAGTAGCAAGAACACTAGAATAGTGTACAAATTCCTTGGTACAAAGAAATTCACCTAATTCTATTCTAATCCCCGACAACGCGGCAAAAACTTGTTATTCGGTTTACTAAACTATCTAACTGTAGTAATAACTTCTATAACCGCAAGTATACGGATTGTATCCTGTAGTATATAAGGTTATCGTTCCCAATGAGGACCAGTGTGGACTATAGTGAACCTATCTGTGACTAAGGTAATTAAAATAGTAAATTACATGTGAAATTGAATGTTGAATATTTAAACTAAGTAATCAAACAAATAATAGAAAAATTGAGGAGTTGCCAATTAAAATTTTGATTTGATCAAGGCTAAAGTCTAGGGATTATTCTTTCCTTATTTTAGTCATCTTGATTATTGTGAATTCAATTATTTGTTGATCCTAGATTTTTTAATGTTGTGATTACTTTCTCTCAAGCTCTAATCACTTAACCCTAATTGAATCTGAATTTTTCATAATTGTAATCTCTCAATTCTCAATTGTTTCCCTAACCTATCCAATTAGTTTTTATGAAATCCAATAAATAATCAAGTCCTCACACAAGATCTATCTTCGAATGAGTATTAATTTGATAATTATGGGTCAATTAGTTGCCAACTCTCGTTGCACAAACTTTCTCGATTTATTATCAAGTTTCAGTTCTCAAGTATTGTATTCAACAATAATCAATATCCCAAAATAATTCAAGAATAATCCCTAAATAGGGATTTAGAAATCCATAATTGTGTATAACAACATGAAATCAACTTTATAAATCAAGAACAATGACATAATGAAAAGATATAAGTTAACTCAATAGTTGTCTTGATCTGGAAACTTGGAAGACTTGATGTTCTTCTTGACCTCCCTCTTCTTTGGATGCACATTCACTTGGTTAAGATGATGTTTAGGGTTAAATCCCTTCAATTGGTGCCAAAATTGCCTTTGGAATGTGACTTGGAAGAAAAATCCTGCACCTAGAAGCCTCTGTCACGATCGTGACATAGGTGTCAGGATCATGACACTGGGTAACGCTCTCTGTCACGATCGTGGCCTGCATGCATCCCATGCAATGTCGACTTTCTTCACTTCGTTGCTTATACACACTAACAAACACATCAAACTCCTTAAATAACATCAAATCAAGATTGATTTCATGCTCTTTACCATGCACTTAAAGTACTTAAACTGACATAAATCTAACCCTATATGCTTGATAATGACCTAATAAACACCAAAAAATATACTAAAATACCTATAAAAACCTAGTACGAATGACACTTATCAATAATATGATTTGAGAGTATATCAGCTTCCTGAGGAGTAATGGAACTACTTAAGATGCTATTCAACACTTCCTTTTAAGAATGAGCATTGGTGTGGGCATTCATAACACTGGAGAAGTATTTAAAAGCCTTTAACTTCAACAAATCTTGATTGCAAATGAAGTGACTATTACATAGCAGACTATTTATTATGTTTGTAGTTTTTCTGGAGATAACAGACCTGTGAAAGAATAAGTGACAGTAAAGATGCAAGCTTGGATCCAATTGATGAATTTTCCAAGATAGCCAAATGCATAAAGTTAGTTGATGATGAAACTCCATACAACTGTATCAAAGGCTTTTGTCAAGTTAATTTTAAGAGCACAACTCTTGATGTGTTGTTTGGTATTGTATTCCTTGAAGATCTATGATAACATTATGTTGTCCCCAATACTTATTCCAGGAACATAAGCTCCTTGATAAGGATTGATCATTCAAGGTAATGTAAGCTTTAACCTGTTTGCTAAGATTTTTGAAATGATTTTGTACATAACATTGCAATAAGCAATAAGTCTATAATCATTAAGACACAAAGGGTTAGGGATCCTAGGAACCAAAGCAAGGTAAGTTTTGTTAACCTCATTCAATAATCTGCCACTATTAAAAACTTCTTGCATTGTACTTACGATTGAGGGCTCAAGAATATGCCATTTTTCGTTACAAGAACATGGCATTGAAGCCATCTAAACCTGGGGACTTGTCTTGATGAAAGGATAACAGGATTCCTCACTTGATACCTCTTTGAGTAGCATAGAGTGGTGTCTCTGATTAATAGATCCTTGCATTCTAGTAAGTAGATTCTCATGAATCTCTAAGGATTTTATTGAGAGTCCATTGATATCCCTGAAGTGCCTCCTAGCCATCTCTTTCATTTCCTCTTAATCAAGAACCAAATTGTCATTTATGTCCTTAAGAGAAACAATTTTATTTTTTGTTCCTCCTCTTTTGGATCACACTGAAAAAGAATTTGGAATTTCTTTCCCCTTTATGAATTAACTGAATTATGCACTTTTGTTTTAGTTGGGATATGTAGACTTCAAGAAAATCAAAGTACTTCTTCAATTCAGCTTTTTCCTATTCAATAAGAGTAGAGTCTGTAGGATTGATAACTAGTGCTTTTTGAGTATTGGAGATATTTTCTAAGGCCTACATCTTGTCATCTTTCAGTGGATTTCTTTTGTATTTTAGAAAAGCAATGCAATCCAATTTCACAGCTTTCAGGATTTAAAAACAATGGAAAGCCCTTGACCTCTGTAAGTTCTTCCCTATTGCACCTGAAATGATGGAGTTGATTTGAGGGTGTTTTAGAAGAGAATTGAAGAATCTGAATGAAGACCTCCTTCTAACTAACTTACTATTCATATGGACTTTTATAAGTGAGTGGTCTGAGAAGAGGGGCTCCTCAAATACAACGTAACTCTCACTTAGTTTAGCTAACCTCCTTCCATTAACCAAGCTTCTATCAAAATTCCTTTGCAAGAATCTATCTCCCTTTTGATGACTACTCTAGGTAAACAGAGGACCTTGATATCTGAGATCTACAAGTCCCAGCAAGGAGGTTAATGAGCTCAAATCTCTACTATCTACATAAGAGGTTCCCCTTCCTCTATAGGATTCCGATTGTGATAGTAAGCAATTAAATCAATTGCTATCATCTATGAAGTTGAGATATTCTTCTCCATATCCTGTAGATCATTCCATATTCTAGCCCTTTGATATTCCTAATTAGTTTCATAAACCAATGTAATGGTTATAGGAAGAATACAAGCTTTAAGTTTTAACTCACAATGGAGCAGTTGATTTGTACAAAACCAGTTAAAGAGATGGAGGTGAGCTGGATCAATAGAGACTATCACCCTCCCATTAGGGTGCTTAGAGTGGTTACTTAAAGTTGTCCAATCAACTTGGAGAAACTTCAATCCCTTTAGAAAAGTATAGAAAACAGTTTTCTGTTTTCATTTTCATTGAAAATTTAAAAAATATGTTCATTTGTTAGTATCAAAAAGTTGTTTTCTATTTTTCAAAACTAAAAAATATGTTCATTTATTGTGTATGGAAAATGTATTTTCAGTTTGGAAAACTACAACTTTTTTAACAAAGAAATTTTTTGAAAACAACCTAGACTTGTTTTCCAAATTCCATTTAAAATTTGAAAAATAGAAAAACAGTTTTCACTTGAAAATTTTATAAAAAAAATTTAATATGAACACATTTCTATTTTTTGTTTTTATTAGAAAAACTTTCTTAAAAACAACCTCAATTTTCTGTAAGTGAACACGCCCAAAAAAATTTGACAACTAATTGAATGCTAACTAGTAGTCTGGTTTCATATTTTGGTTCTAAAAACTTTTGTAGCTTCATTATGTACTTTAACATTAACTGTTGCTCATCTTATTTGCGTAGGTGTGGAGGAGTTGGAGTTTTCAGTTGTTGGGCCAACTGAATTGCAATGTGGGAGCAGTTAATATCTTTGAATATGAAATACTTGGCTGTGTGGAGGATTATGAATGAGTAAGCATTTGAAAACTTTGTTTTTAATGAGAATTTCCTGAATAATTTATTCTCTTTATAATTGCCAAACATGAGTAGATTTTGTATACTCTGAAGATAGTTTATGACTTTTTAAGAATTCTTCTGCTGAGGGCTCCATCTGAATCTAGTAATAAGCACTCTTATCTCCGTCTGATTGTAGTAGATTTTTTTAACAATGGGTTGTTTTGGAGGGCGTGACAAAACAACTCCAAAACAACCCATTGTTATTTATATGTTTGTCACGCTCTCCTTGCATGGGCGTGACAAAACAATCACGCCCTTGCAAGCACGTTTACATCATATAATTTTTAGTTGTTTATAAGCAATTCTCCGTAGAATTTCACAGAACGAAGAGGTTTGCCCAAAAAAATGGCACGAAGAAAAATATAACATAGAAAAACGAGAAGAAAATGAGAATAATTTATGCGACACTTTTCTATTTTTTTATAATTAAACGTATATTAAATAAATTGAGATGTATAGATTGTATTAATTAGTTAAATAAAAAAAATATTAAAAATTTAACGCATATTAATAATCAGGTAAAAAAAGTGAACCAAATGCATAATATAAAATATTTACTCTTATCGGATATTTAATAGGGTGTATCAAACAAATCTAAAATAGTTCTCATATACAAGATTAACCTGCGCAATTTCCTACAGAACTGTTTAGAGCACTTGCTGAAAAAAACAGCCGAAACATGAAAGCCATTAGCATTATTATAATAATTCAAACCTGTAAGCATAAAATTATAAATGAACAACTTCACTGTTACTCCAAGTCGCGCCTTCGCCGTCACCATTACTATACTATTACCTAAAACTTATTCTTTTCGATGTTTCATTTGGTAACTAGTAAGAAGACAGGTTCACCGAAAACAACACATTAGAAATGAGTCCACCCAAACCTCTCTCTCCTTTTCGACTGGCCTCTCTTCTCCGCCTTGAAAAGGACCCATCACGCGCTTTCCACCTCTTCCTTAATCGAAACCCCATACCCGACCCACACCGCAATACCAATACCCCTCCTAAACCCTTTCGCTACTCTCTCCTTTCCTACGATATCATCATCATGAAACTCGGCCGCGCCAAAATGTTCGATGAAATGCACAAAATCCTCCGACGGCTCAAGACTGAAACTCGTTTCGTTCCAAAGGAAGTCCTCTTCTGCAATGTCATTTCATTTTATGGCCGTGCAGGCCTCCCCGATAAAGCGCTTACATTGTTTGATGAAATCCCGTCGTTTCGTTGCCAACGAACTATAAAGTCCATCAATTCCTTGCTTAATGCTCTTCTTATGTGTGAACAATTTGATAAAATGATGGAACTGTTGGTATGTGTTGAAAATTTAGCCGAGCCAGATACTTGTACTTTTAATATATTTATATGTTGGTTATGTTCTAGGGGGAGAGTAGATGACGCGTTGAAAGTGTTTGATGAAATGAAAGGTAGAGGTCTCAGTCCTAATAACCGCACATTTGGTAATTTGATTTATGGACTTTGTTTGAATTTAAAATGGAAAGAAGCATTTGAGTTGAAAAACAATATGGAGAGGGTCTACGGGACAGTACCTAATGCACATATTTATGCATCATTGATCAAGGGGCTTTGTTGCGTTGGTGACTTGTATTTAGCTTTTAGGCTTAAGGAGGAGATGAGCAAGAAAAGAGTGAAACTGGATTCAGCAATTTATGCTACTCTAATTAGTGGGCTTTTCAAGGTTGGTAAGAAGGAAGAGGCTTTTGGACTACTCGAGGAGATGACTTTAGCTGGTTGCAAACTAGATACAGTGACTTACAACGTACTGATTTGTGAATTTTGTAAGGACTTGAACTTTGAAGCTGCTTTTAGAGTCTTGAATGAAATGGTGGGGAAGGGTTGTAAGCCAAATGTTATTAGTTACAATATTATACTTGATAGGTTATGCAAAGTTGGGAAATGGACTGAAGCCAGTGATTTGTTTGAAGACATGCCAAGACGTGGTTGCTTACCTGATGTTACATCGTATAGGATTCTTTTTGACGGTCTTTCCAAGGCATTGCAATACAAGAATGCGGCACTCATTTTGGATGAGATGATTTTCAAAGGATTTGCACCTTATCCGGTTGGTATAACTAAATTTGTTGATAGTTTGTGTCAAGCAAAGAATGAAGATTTGCTATTATCAGTCTTGAATAGTCTAGCAAAGGGAAATGCTATTCTTGAACACTTGTGGAAGAGATTTATTGCATTTGTAGTGAAAGAGAATATGCTACTTAATCTATCTGATCATGTAGATAGTTTAACTTCATGAATTGACTCATTGAGATTATGGTTAATTCTACGGTGTTATAATGGCACCTTCTTCATTCCCCTATCCTCTATTGCCTGCAAGGACTATTTATATGAGCACCCTCTCTTGCACATGATTGCTGGTTTCTCAAACCAGCTTTTTCCTCTTAATTCTTGCATCAGTACATAAAGAAGTAGAAATCATCCAAAGAATTGTACAGACACTTTGGGAAATGAACCATACCATAGAACTTTTATTCAGTTCTCAACATTCTTTTTAAGAAGCATTGGTGTTTATTTACAATAATAGCACTAACGTTCAGCTATCGGTTTTTGATTCATTTTTCTTTTATTTCGTTTATAAAATGGCTTTCGAGGCCGAAATCCAGTTTTTCATTTATAAAAACGAGTCTTTCTTCTTTTAAAATATCTCTTTTTGAAATACTTTTTCTTTTTGTATTTCTTTTTCATTTTATTATAATAATAAGGACTATCACATCCTATAAGGGTAGGCATTTTAATGTCGTAACAACATAATGCAGTTCGATTATTTATCCTTTTACTTCTTTTCAAAAGAAGTGCTTCATCACACCATTCACTCAATTTATCTCTTAAAAAAGAAATTCTTTTTTCCTAATGTATCAATAGGTCCAGCTGTATATAAACTATCTAATTTTTATTTTATCCATTTACAAAAGATAAAATAAAACTATCGGTTTTCTTTTGAACTAGAGAAAGTACAATGGTTGAAGAAGTAAAAAGAAGATGATTGAAGTCACTCTGCCTTCTCTCTTCATTGCTCATGCTTTTATAGCCACTAGGTGGCTATCTTATAAGATTCTGCGCTTACATGGCGCTATCTGATTTGCTGAAAATCTATCGTTTAGATAAGATTTCTCTTTTGTTTGCCATTTGAGTCAATTTGTTTGTCTATTATGCCGACGAATCTTTGTGCTGTCAGGTCATCTTTTATTAGTTTGTCGTTTTTGCCGACGCTTGTCATTTCGCCACCTTTATCTTTTGTCAAATTTGTTTTGTAGTTTCTACCGACGAATCTTTTTTCTTGTCAGACCATCAGATCAAGTTCTTTAATCTGAATCACTGAACACTTGGGACTCCACTAGCTTCAGGTATTCTGGTGCAGTTAGGGAAAATATTTGTCGTATGCTTGCGCATTATACAATATCACTTTTGTCCTTCAGGGCTAGATTTTATTTTCCCAGTATCAATCATGTTTATCTTCATTTGCATAAATTGCTCAAAAGTAGTAGGTGTTCTCTTTGCGGGGGTTATTAGTACGGAAGACAAATTACTTCGTCCAGTATAGGTACGGAATCCTCGTTTAAAAGCATATTCCATTCTAGAGACTATTGTTCTCATACCAATATCGCGTCGATAATGGATATCAGCTTCAGTATATTTTTCAAAGTGCTTACGCAGCTTGGTATCAATTGTGATGGCATAATTTTCTGCTTTGCCTAAAGTGATAAAATGATAGGCATCATAACGTTCATCTTGATAAAAATCTGGTCCTAAAGATAAGAATTTTAACACGAGAGTATCTCGTGGCGAGATGGTGAGATTATTCATATAGCAGTCTTTGGCACCTTCTTGAATCCATTTGGGCAATAATGTTATCTCTAAAAATTGAGGATTTGTAAGATAAATAGTGTTAATAGCACCAAAATCATACCAATCTCATATCCTTTGAGGATTAGCTCCTTGTAGAAAATTGAGACGAGGATAAACTCCTGCAAAATCTATATAACAAGTGTCACTGTTAATGATAGCATAAAGATCTTGCATTATCTCATAATGGGCTTTCACCGCAGGATGGATTTCTATTAAGAGAGAAGCAAGGATTGTAGGTCTAGAGGTTGATTTAGTAGTATCAGGTCAAAGAGATAATTCCTTTAAGGAGGTATCTGTTTGTACTTTTGATGTCCGTAAAATTTCCTTAGGAGGAGTAGCTAGTTGATTTTCAAATCTACGTATCTCTGAACGTAGATATAACTCCTTAGGAGTGGTATTTGGTTTAGAAGAACTTTCTGAAGGAGACAAAATCTTCTTTTGTTTATCAATTGGCAAAGTTGTAGCTTCACTTATCATAGTTTTGTTGAGATATTGATATAGCCTATCTTCGAGAAAGTTATAATGAGAAATATGAGCCTGCCATGTATGGCAATATGATAAGAGGAGTTCGCCCACTTCAGTGGATATTGATGGAAATTTAGCAATATCAAGTAAATCTTTAATCTGCCATTGGCAGCTATCAATATCTTCGGTCATTTGGTCCAATAGTTTAAATATCTCTTCTTTACGGCTTCCCATCCCTAGTCAAAAAATCAGCAATAACATTTTTATCAAATTTAATAATTTCAATATCAAAGGTATATTCAGCTAAATAGGTTTGCCATTTAATATATCTTTTATATTCAGGTTTAGAAGGTAAGTGATTTTGTATAAAAGCTTTAACCTTTGTATTATCTGTTCTTAACAAAAATTGTTTAGGCAAAAGAAAATAAGAAAACTTTTGACTACTGCCAGTAGTTCTTTTTCATTAATATGATATCGAATCTGAGTATTAGAAAACGTACCTGAAGTATATTTGTATAAAGATTCAGTATTATCATGATTTTTGCGTTTTAATACGCCACTCCAAAAAGTATTAGAAGCATCAGTTTCTAATATTAAATCATCAATATCCATAGGTAAAGCTAACTATGGTAATTCTGAACAAAGTGTTTTTTTATATCTTTTTTACTTGCTTTATCAATACAAGAGAAAAACTGAAATCTCACATCTTTTTTCAATAATGATTGTAACGGTTTTCGTAATTCAGCTAGATTTTGAATAAAATCAAAGGCATAGTTTAAAACACCTAAAAAATTTGAACTTGTTTTTTATCAATCAATTTATCAAGAAATTGAACTATCCGTTCAGTAATATGGGGTTGTAATTTAATATCATTTTTACTTAGTTTGAGACCAAGAAATTCTATATGAGATTGTCAAATCTTTTCTTTCTTTTCCGAAAGAACTAACTCATGTTTCTCACATAAATCAACAAAGATATGTAAATGTATGATATGTTGAGGAAGATCAGTACTAAATACAAGTATATCATCAACATAAACATGGATAAAAGGAATATCTTTAAAAATATTATCCATTTTGCGTTGAAATATCTGAGGAGCATTTTTCAATCCAAATGGCATCACAAGCCATTCATACTGTCCCTGAGGAGTAGAGAAAGCAGTATAGTGAATACTATCTTTATGCATCCTAATTTGCCAAAAATCACCTTTACAGTCAAATTTCGAGAATATCGTTTTTCCAATGGTTAGATTAATCAAAGTTTCTTTATGAGGTAAAAAGTATCCATCAAAGATTGTATTAGCATTAAGCTTTTTATAATTCGTAACCATTCTAACTTTATCTCTTACTATCTCAACAAGATTTCTTACCATAAAAGCAGGAGAGGAATGTGAAGAGGTACTTGGTTGTATTAGTTTATTATCTAACAATTCTTTTAATTGTATCTTAAACTCTTCTTGATCTTTGAGACTATATCGCATAACAGATACTCGAATAATTTTATGAATATCTATCAAAGCAAGCTGAGCTTCCATTTTGTTTTTCTCCCAAAATTGAAGTGGATTTAAAGAATAGGTTTTTTGTAATCTTTGTTTGATTAAATCTAAACAATTTTATATTAAAAGTAATCTAGTTTCAAACCTTAAAAGAGGTAAAAAGATAGGGGAAATCTAGTCTAGCTGTTTCCTTATATTGCTATTCTCTTTGATAATTGTACAATGTTCTTATGGTAACCTAAAGTTGCGAGTATTAGTTTAGAATTAATTTAATCAATTAAGAATCCATCTTTCTTATTTGTTAGATAATAATTGGAGTATTAGATCCAAAATTTGTTATCTCTATGACTAATTTACTAGTACGAAACAGTAGATACGTTTTCTTGAGTTGAGTATTATAATAGTAGGGCATGAAATAAACTCATTAGGATGTAGCCCACATAGTGTGCATGTAAAATGTTCATATAGTTTTTAGGTACTTGATATGATGTTGTTTTAGACATATATTTGGTCAAGAATTGAAGAGTTTTTAAAGAGAAATAAAAAAGAAATATCAATGTTGGCTAAAACACATCCTAACACACGGTTGTGTGCTAGCATGTGTTCTTCTTAAAAACTCAATCTTGAATACATAACCATATACATGAACAGATGAGAGGTCATGTCATATAAATTTGTTAACGCTCGGTTTCAAAATAAAGCAACTGAAGAGTAATATCGAGTCGAGGCAAATAGTCGAACTGGAAACTAGGGAAATAAATGAGAACGCTTACCGATAGAAGGGATATGATATCGACTAAGTAAGGGAATCGGCAACCGAACAATGAATAGTATATCGGCTAATAGTAGCAAGGGAATCGGTAGCCGATTAGAGAATAACAAAGATATCGAG